>JAMXBD010003297.1:0-128157 GCA_024138025.1 Combretum micranthum
GAAATAATAACATTTTCCAAAAAAATTACACAGATCCCACTAGATAAAAAACAATCATGACAATATGTAACTTAAACTCTTCTCTTAAGAAACGAGGATGAGAAGAGGTTGTAAGTGGCTTATCTCGTCTCTTAGACGAGATCAGTGTAAGTACACAAAACTCGTTCTTAAAGAGATAAGAGCATAATCAACTTCGTCTCTTCAAGAGATCAGGTTGATTTACAACACATCAGTCACTTATAATCTTATCTCTTCAAAATACGAGTTCGACTTGTTTGAAAATGTGATTATTTTTATTCAAGTGGCACTTTTGTAATTTTTTTAAATATCAATATTAATTGCTTTTTCCCTATATATTAGCATTTAAGTCTAATCCATTTTTTTAATTATTTGTATAAGATATATATTTATTTATATGCAAAGATATATAATTTTAATTATTGTGTTAGCAAAACTTAGGACTATAAAATATTTTAGAGCCAAAAAAGGAAAATTATGAGAAAATAAGTAACCTCACATTTATTCTTAAAATAAGAGATTTTAATTTTAGTAGATATTTATATAAATTAAACTAGACATTCTTTTAAACTATATTTATATGTGCATTGTTAATTACAACACATTAAAAAGTTGTAAATAGGTAATAAATTTTTACTATTCACATGAAATAGTTTAAACATTTAAAATTATTTATTTAATATTAGTTTTTGTTTTTCTCTGAATTTTTTTTAATTTATAGCAAAACTTGTTGAAACTGTCGATTCCATTTGGTTCTCCGTTGATAAACAGTCTAAAAGTAAAAAAATTGATAATTTCCTAGCTATTTGTGGAACCGCTTAGCCTATCCAGTTTCACCGAAAATATGTCTATATTTGCAGGAAAACTTATGCAATACCCATGAAAAAAGTAAGACACCGAAACCATTTTTTCTATATATGCATTATCAATTTCCGCCAACCTTTTTTTTTTTTTTTTTTGGCTTGACGTATTGAGCATGTGTTTATTTGTAACATATGTTGCTAAATTGTTAACCGATACTTTTATTCGTTGTAAAATTTTGTAATGTTTAATTTAATTATATTTTGTATTGCATATACTTTGAACGGAAATTATCTATATAAAGAAGTGAGACGTTTCTTGGCCAAACAATCGTAACAACCCATGTTTTGATTGAAAATCCCTTCGGCGACATGGGTGAACCGACCCCTCAATGGCAGTGATTGCAAATTTTTCCTCTGCAGTTTTTTTTTTTTTTTTAATAATTAGTACTACTCATATTAGGAGGATGCGGAATAGAATTTAATTTATTCTAATCGAAAATCAGCGCTCTCACTACTAACCTAGGATGATTTTGGCTTGCTATGCCAGTTTTTAAGTACTTATACACAATTAAAATTGATAATCCCATATTTCTTTAATACATGAATCCATGTTATAAGAAACTATATTTTCATATTATTATAGTTTTATGAATTTTATTAATCAAATTAAAAATAAAAAAATCTTATTATTTTAAAATTCACAAGTTAACTATATGATTATATAAATTTGTAATTTTATAAGTTTTTTAATTAAAATAAATATAAAATTATTTAAGTATAAATTTATCTAAAACTATAATTTAGATATATAATTTACAAGTCAACTTTGTGTAATTTTACGAGCTTTCAAGCCAACCTGTTACATATATAAAATATTGTACAAGCTTGAGACGAGCGTAGGCAACTGCAGACAAGAGCGCCAAAATTCCATGAACCGGTCCGACTTGGCCTTCATGCTGATTTCTACCTCATCTGTTGTCATATGAATCCTTCGGCTGCTCGTAAAGATAATGTTGTTCAAATCACAGGGGACACTCTTCTTGAACTATTGCTAATTTGTGGGTATCGAGCACCCTTCAAACATGTACTTGGGCGTAAACGGATTTAATAAACGCAAAACCGTGTGCCTTCTAGATCCCATCTTGAACTATTTCTAATTTGTCGGTATCGAACATGTCCACTAGTCAGCTACTTGTGTCTTCGTTAAGTTAATATCTTAACTCGTAGGTGGTCCATATGGGACAATGAGGCCATTTTTCATCCCCCAAACCATTGGCTCCCATTCATAAAAACAGCTCGAAAATCACATAAAGCCCCTTGTTTTCCCAATTTTTCAGGCCATCCCATTCATCTACCTACCAGCATCCCATCCCCTCTTGATCCACTCACAACCCATATAAAAGCAACCTCATTCCCACGATATCACACAACTCGACAAAGCAAATTCACAAGAAATATCTGATATAGCTAACAAACACATAATCTTCAATTTAGAGACAAGGGTCATCAGGATGAGCTTCTCAAGGAAAGCTTGGGTGGTGGCAATGAGTATTGGGGCTGTTGAGGCATTGAAAGACCAGGGGTTTTGTAGATGGAACTACACCATTAGATCCATTCACCAACATGCAAGGAACCATGTTAGGTCTATTTCTCAGGCCAAGAAGTTGTCTTCTCCATCTTCTGTTGTGGTTTCACAGCTCAAACAAGAGAAATTGAAGCAATCTGAGGATTCTTTGAGAAAAGTCATGTACTTGAGCTGCTGGGGTCCTAATTAGGCCATGACATATCCCAGAGAAAAACAACATCTGTAGTGAGAATGCTATTTTGTAGAGTTTTTGTAGAGGTCTTAAATTGTAAATGGATATGAAAGGAATGTACTCTTTGTTCCATCAAATAGAAAGATATTTGGTATCCTATAGCTTCTTGTTCCACATATTTTATCTATTGACTAGATATCTTTTTGTCTTGTTCCATTTGATATCTGGAATATGAGCACGAGAAGAAACAAACTATTATTTTAGTGCAAAAACTAAGAAAAAAAGTTTTACAGTGAATGAATTATATTCTAGATTAAATCATGTATCATTCACATGAACACATTAATCGTATATATACTAACTCGGACCCTGTTATTCGTCTCCTGCCTCTCCAAGACTAGACGATTATAGATATCTGTGAGTAATTTCTTGCCTTATGTTTATTTACATGGTATCAAGACATCTCTAATTTTCCTTCAATGAATTACAAATTGCTCTTGTTAACATGAAAAACTATAGACTTGTCATTTTCCCCAGGGAATGGTCTTGTATTTTACAGGTTCCGATTTATAGGGGTCACCAGTGGATGATAAATACTTTTTGTCATCAGTTTCACATTTTATTTTTATCATTTTCAAGCAGATATTTGTCAAGAAATAGATATAAATAAAAACCGATATTTTTATTCATAAACAAATCTTCAAACATATCATATATAAATAAGATATAAATAAAAATTAGACAATCCAAACATATCTACATGTGTGTTTTAATGAATTAATGAATTCAATTGAATAGATCAATCAAAGTGGTTTTTAGGCTAAAAACTAATAAGCTAAGGTTTATTAGTGTGATTTTAATGAATCCAACTTTTTAGAGTTGAGTAGATCTATCAAACTCGCTTTGAGGACAAAAAGAAACTAGGGTGAAGAGATGCTAAGTGTAAGAAAATTGATAACAATAATAATAATAATGGAGTAAATGGGATCACATGCTCAAAATTGGGTGCTTAGTTCAATGATTGACGAATTTTTGGCAACATATGTAAACCTCAAAATTTTTAGAATCAGTTTAGCTTAAAACCCTAATCTGGAAGTCAACCGGAACCCTAAAGTCAACGAAACCCTAGTTAGACGTAATAGCTTAAATTCGGCAATCCCAAATAAGCAATGCCGAGAAAGTAAGTAAGATTTTAATATGTAGAATAGTGCGTAATTACATAAGGAAGCTTAAAAAGGTTAGATTAGTAAAACGAATCGTTTTAAACCTGAACGAACACAGTTCTTGAAAAACATGTCGGGGCTCGGAATAGTAAAAATTTCCCAATATACCGTCAGACTCGTAAAAATAAGGTTTTTAAAAGTATCAATTTCATAATTTTTCGGTAATTAAAAATATCAGATATCGCAATTATACGCGTATTTTCTTCCTACTGGTACTTAAATTGTCATGTCTTTACATTACACTATTCATTACTATTCTACATTATTATTTTCTCTCTGCTTTTTCTTACACCTACTCTTACAAACACTATAACCTATAACCTTTACTTTTTACCTTTTCCACAACTTTATT
The DNA here is from genome assembly GCA_024138025.1 of Combretum micranthum. Taxonomy (NCBI): domain Eukaryota; kingdom Viridiplantae; phylum Streptophyta; class Magnoliopsida; order Myrtales; family Combretaceae; genus Combretum; species Combretum micranthum. The sequence continues at coordinate 4,154 of JAMXBD010003297.1, forward strand.
GCACATCTACCTTACTTATTACTTCATTTAATCAACGAAAAAACAAAAAAATAAAACTCTCTCCCTCTCTTACACTCATGCCCGGCGCCCCTTTCCCCCTCTCTCCCTCAATTTTATTTCAATTTTCTTTTATTTAAATCACTCAATAATCACTCCACATTTTCCTATAAGTACCCCCCTCCTCTTTCACTTATTTCACACAATTACTACTCACAAATTTCTCTACAAAAACTCTCTCAAATTCTCCTCTCAAAACTCTCTCCAAATATCCTCCCAAAACTCTCTTAAAATAATCTCAAGCCACTTTCTACCTACACAAAACCCAAAACCGCATAATACTTCAAAAACCTTCTTTAGGTAAACTTTTCTCCATATTTTCTTCTTCTCATGTCATGTAACTTTACATGACCATGGTGTGAGTTTCCAAAAGCTAAATGCTATGGAAGTTACACTATGTTCATGTATTATTCTTGTTCATGAAAATCTATTTATGTTTATGTTGTTATTTTTTTCATATTATTGTTATTATATCTAAGTATTATTATGTATTTATATATATATACCTATTTTTTAGACCATATAAGCTCACTTACAATTTTTTTATTTCCATGCAAAGTAATTTATTTATTTCTTTTATTGCAATTTATTTATTTCTTGCTATTTAAAGACTAGTCTTTAGTCGTAGACTTGTCCTCATCAAGTCAAAACAAATTTTTCTTTCTTTCATTTTATTTTTCTTTTGGGACTAGTCTACTTCTTAGTCCCGGGAGCCTTGAAGAAGTTAAGACTCTCAATACTTGACTTTATTTATTATTTATGTTATTTTTGCTTGCTATTATATTCTCATAAGATCATACCATTAAGATTGTTGTCCAAATTTTTCAAAACTCTAAAAATACTTGATAAAAAGGAGATTTGTCACTTAGGAATAAGTTTATATGAAATATAAAATCTATGGTTTAACAAAAGTAAAAGTTATTCATTTCCAAGTTTTAAGAAGAACTCATTACAATTTTAGAAACTACTTTTGTTTTGAAAAGCTTTTTAAAATCATTTCTATATCACTTTGTTTTTTTCAAAAAGAAAATGATTTTTGATACAAAAATGATTTCTATGAAAACATAAATAAAGGAAACCTTATGAGAAAGGAATGAGAATTTTCAAATTAAGATCTTTTCAAACAAATGGGCAAAGAAAAATTGTATAGAAAATAAATAGGAAAAATAGCTCTAATATAGAAAATTTAGAAAAGAAGAAAATTACTTTTCGAAAAAGGTCATCTAGGAGAAATAATAAGTCAAACATAAGGTAATTCTTTGAAAACAAAAAGAATCAAAATATTCGTTTAAAAGGATTTACAAAATGGATTCTTGAAAACTATATTTTTCTAAACTGCTAATTACCATTGTTTTACTCAAGAAACATGAATGGACAACAAACACTTGAGCATGAATAAATAAGCTAAGTAACTACAAAAAGAGAATTTTTCAACTATATAGATAACTAAGTATTTATCAAACAAATTTTGAATGATTTAAAGTGTGAGACAAAATTGTTTTTGAGTTAGAAAATTCTGGTGAATCTAATCACCACTATTTCAGGGCCTAAATGGTTTAGTTTGATAAAACTAGTTTTATAAATGGATAGATCTTTTCGAGTAGGTAAAAATAGGTATATTATATGCGCAATTCCGAGTTAAAATGACCAAGTTATGGCCATTTTAAATTGCAATTCTCCTTTATACGAACTTCGACGTTCTCATGACATTGTTTTGTCAAAATTCAAGAAAATCATCAAGAAGTACTCATTTTGGGTATTTTCTTTGACTAGGTAACTCCGAGGAAGGATACCTATACCCCGAGGACTATTTTATTAAGAGGATTGTGTGAGCGACTCATCGCGTAGAAGAATAGTCGATATGGCATCGTGAGTTTATTTCCTTAAAATACTTTACTTGTTTGTGCTTGTAATCTGGTTGCATTAGAATTAAAAAAAGAAAATTGATATGTATGTAAGATAATTCTTTGCAAGAATCCTAAGAATATCGAGGCCAGAATTGATTTAATGTTTGTTTTAGTATAACGCTTGTTTTGTATCAGATTCTATGATCACCTTAAATTTGATAATAATGATGCTATGATATCATAAATAAATGGATTCATGCATACCATGAGTGAGTCACATTGCATTGGGTTATTATCCTTGGGTGAGAAGGATTGTAGCTCAGGTCGAACACAACACTTGGCAGAGTGACCGAAAGCGATTGCTTGGCGACATGAAGGAAATGCTTAGCGGAAATTCCAAAAGCAAGGCTCAATTTAAGTAGACTTAATATGCTTGGCGATATTGGTCGAAAGCATAAATCTTTTTAATTGAAACTACTTTTTTTGAGGTTACGTATCACCAAATCCCGAATTGAGGGTGTAAATCCATTCAACATATAGTTCCTGAAAAACTATATGCCTTGTTTGCCCACGTGTATGTTGCATTTCATATGTTTGCTTAAATAACTTGTTTGAGTTTCATTATAAGAAGTCATTTATGAAATAGTTCTCACTAAGCTTATTAGCTTATACCATTATAGATATCTTTTGCAGTTCACATATTTGTAGTTGAAGCCACGTGGACCCTACAGCCAGGTATTTTCCATTTGGGTTAAGGAATTTTCTAGATGAAATTTAGTATTTGATAAGATGTAGAAATATTGTTGTAATAGATTTGTGATTGGGAATGCCCCTAAGTCTTGTAGGATTATTGATATGAATAAATGAATATTATGAATCCTCTTTTCTTAATTTGTTATTATATCTTCTTAAGCTTCACTATTCCATGTATGGTCCTCTAAATTTGTGAGAGTATGCCTTACACTTAATATCAAAGCTTTTGGGAATGGCTAGTGTTATCATACTTAAGCTTCAATGTTGAGTGTGGCGGACTGTTACGTTTAGGGTACCCCTGGGGGCGTGACAGCATATATGTTTTTATGCACTTTGGAGTGACATTGTTGTGACTAATAGACCTTTATTGTATCAATTAGAGTGAGGGGAGGGATGAAAAATTATTTATAGGATGGCCAGATTTAATTAAATTTATATTAGAAATAATTGTGTATATATTTGATGGCTATTATAATTAATTGAATTTTACATATGTATAAGGATTTCCTCAATAATTTTACTGTGACATTTTTAATAGATTATATATATATATATATATATCACTAAAATAAAACTAATGCTTAGAATCTATTTAAATTTTGTCTTCAGTAAAAATAAATAAGAAATACGTTTGAATAAGAAGTTCAGTAAGTCACATTCATCTTTAGACATTATTATTATTAAAAAAAAAAAGAAAAATGTTATTAAATCAAGTATATAATTGTCATATTTAGGTATACTACGAATAAATAATTTTATAGAGAGAGAGAGAGAGAGAGAGAAGAATAGCAACATAATAAATGTATCTTGAAATAGGAAAACTATTATTATATCATTATTTTCAATTTGTATATACATGTGATATTTATACATTTTTTCTTTTAAAAAGATAAATAATAAATAATTTTCTATAATCCAGAGGGGGTTGAGGCTCTATTACTTTTAGATAGAAAATTTTTATTTATTGATGTATTTTAACAAATTCCAAAATTTATGGAGTGAAATGCATAGTTTGATTAGAATCCATGATTGTCTTTACACTTCATTACATTAACAATGCAATTACAACTTTATTATTTATTGATTAATCATTATAATATTTAGTTGCATTTTAGGCTATGATAGCACTTCCATTATAAATCATGTCTTAATAATATTGAATAGTGATTTATTATAAAAACCTATGGATGACAATTCTAAGTTAGAATTGATTTTGTTCCCTAAAATACTCTTGTTAAAATTAAAAATAAAAGGGCAAAATCATATTTGTTTTCTAAGCTTTGATTGATTATTAAATTAACCACTTATACTTCTAAATTGGGAATTTTTGTAATCAAATTGAGTTTAGGTGTCATTTATATTACCACGTGGACATTTATACTCCCATGCAATAATTTTGATGAATATATTGCACTTAGAATATATGATATATTGAAAATTTTGGATTATCACATGTGTAAAATTTTTCTTGCATAGTCTTTTCCACCTACCTATATGTATCTAAGTAAAATATCTTCTTCAAAATAATTATTGGGGACACTAAGTATTTCATAATTGGTTAAAAAGGTCTAAGTGTGCAAACAATTTTAGGTGGAGTTGATAAAGGGTAGTGCACCAGGCTTAAAAAATTTAATCAGGCATTGAAATTAGTAATTTCAAACTTTAAAGAGTTAATTAAATATCAATAGTAGCATCATCGCAAAAATCAATAAATGACAATACAACTTTATTACATACATGCTTATTCGGCTAATATGTGTTCATTTCATGGAACATCTCCATGATTTGATTATAGAAGTTCAAGAAATTGAAAATACAAGCAAGCCAATGTCATTTATTGCATTTTTTTTCTTTTTTCCCTTTTCAAAAATTTGTTACATGTTTGAATGAGACATTTACATGTGTGAGGAATTGAATTTTAGAGAAGAAGCCCTTGCCATCAATAGTGAACCCTATTATTTGGTATTTGTAGTTGAAAAGTAAAAGCAAATGATTGGTTTAGCTGATAATGGAGAAGAAGTGGATGCCTAATTTTGTGTGAAGATCAGTCATAAACAAGTAATTAGTGACTAAGAAGATAAAAGAGCAAAAGCTAGATGTTATTATTGTAAGAAAGTTAGTCATTCGTTTGACAATTGCTTTATCTTATAGGTTTTTTGGATTGTTACAAATCAAAGGAAAAGAAATTTCCAAGATTTGCATGTTAAGTAAAAGCAATTAAAGATTGACACCCGTCTTGATGATCATGTTGAATACGCTAAATATCAAATTCATTCGTTTAATGACTATGAATTTGTTTTAAAGATATATACGATTTGTAAGTTTGATATCTGTTTCATGTCAGTTTCAACCCAACTATTTATCAAAAACATATGAATGAAAAATAAATATTTTTACTCATAAATAAACATTACAAATTATATATAAATAAGATATAAATGAAAGACAAATCATCCAAGCAAATCCATGGTAAAGTTGTGAAAATGTTGAAAGTCAAAACATTATATTGAAAAGCAGCATCTTCCATTATCATAAATTTCAGAGGTAATGCTTTTCATTCTTTTTATTACTTTTGGGTTCTAATTTGTCAACTAATAGCAAAGTGAATGAATGGATTATTAACATAGGAGCTTCAAATCAAATGACTTTTTTTACACATCTTATTTGATAACGAACTCGATTCAGAGACAATTAAAGTTAAACTTCCCTACGATCGTATGAAAATGGCATATACTTAAGTGTGCTTGATTTTTAATTCTTTGTATGATAACCAAAGTTATTTTTGCTCATTGCTGAATCACTTACTTTTAAGTACAAAGGTAAGTGTGACTTTTAATTCTTACAAATGTTCTTTTCAGGACTTGACCACTAAAAATGCTATTACTTTAGCTAACGTTCATTGATCTTAAATTATATGTAAAATGGCTTGTATTATACTAGCGGTTTAGAGACATTATTAGTTGTTCTAGTTAAAATGTAAATGATAAACACAAATGTTATTGTCATGTTTCCATTATAAAGAATAAAATATTTCTAGAGTTGCTTTATGATAGATTAGGATGTTTCTATTTTTAAACTTAAGCATATACCTAATTGTAATGACACAAAACATCTTAATACTTAGAATGCAACAATTGTCAAATTGTAAAGTTTCATCTATTGTTCTTTTATTCTAATGTTACATGCCTTTTGTATCCTTCCAAAATCGCTCATACATACTTATGAATCTTTATAATATACCTTCTCTTCCCCCCCTCTCCCCACCATCCCCACACACACACACCACCACCACACACCTCACCAACCTCCCTCCCTTTCCTTTATTGTAGGAAATCTTTCCTAACAATAGTGGATGATATGAGAGGATATTAGATCTTTTTTGTTCCACACAAACAACATGGAAAATTCTATAGTCCCAATATAATTTTAACAGAACCATTATCATCATCATTTACCGGTTTAGATTCATACATAACCATGATTGTACTATTGAAATACTTGATATATTGGTTATTATATTTATTTTAATAGTCAGGCAATTAACTAAGCATCTGTCGATAGGATCGTAGAAGTTCTCAAACAACATACACTTTCTACTATAATCAATTTTCTTTTTTATGCTAAGGATTACCTTAATACCACACCAACCGGAGGAATTGATGATGAAAGTGAGTTTCTCTCTCATGATTGCCAAGAATTATTTAAATTAAATGAAATTGTAGACAAAAGAAACATGATACCCTCAATAAAGTGGCACTATGAAAGAAAAACTTAGAAATTTTCTTTATTATGCTAGTGCTGTGTATTCACACCTTAACCTTCCCCAAAAAATTTAAGGAGAATGTATTTTAAGTTGCACCACATTCAAATGTTTATTCAGTGAATAGATTATATATCACCTATATGAACTTTAATACAAAATGTTCCTCCATATACATATTTTAGAACTATTAGGTAACTTTTTTATGCAACATGTTACACATTATAGGGATAAATTTGATGTAAAAAGTAGCAAATGTGTGTTTTTTAGGATACCTTATAGGACAAAGAGCATACATACTTTATGATTTGGACACAAATTATCTCATTATTTATTTACGTTTTTGCACCAACAAATCAGCTCAGTGTTAGTAAGGATGTTTTATTTCATGATGATTCTATTTTTTTTCCTTTCAAAACACAAGATTTTCATGAGTTCATTGAAAATGACAGTAACCCTTATTTATTTCCTTCTTATGATATTGCACATAAATCGTATTCCACTCTTACTATAGATCTTACTTCATCTAATCAAAGTGATAATTCATCATTTGGAAACATTTCACAGTCACCTAAGTGTCATATCCATAAGTTTATTAGACAAAAAGAGATCATCAGCTTGGCTTCAAAATTTTAATACATTCGTAAGTAAATTCATCATCTACTAATGCGACACATACAACATTTCTATAGCCACATCCTTTCCCTAAATCATTCTTTTTATGTCCCATTTTTAATTCCAACTTTTTGATAATATTTTTGGGTATGTGGTTTTCTATAGCCAATGTATTTATAATCATGAGATCATATAAAGATGGAAGATATGGTAAAAAACTAATGGCTTTTGAGTCTAATCACATATTGTTATAATCTGAATAAGACAAACAATGGCAAAAACAAAAAAGCACACACAAATTTACGTGGAAAACCCAAATCAAGAAAAACCATAAACAAAAGAAAGAGAATTCACTATATATCAAAAAAAGAGTACAAGAGTGACATTATATCAAACCTATTCACTCTCACTATTACAAACTCTAACAAAACACACCACACCACACACACACACATGTGTGTGTGTGTATAAAGATAGTCGATATAAATGAATAATAAATGTATAATTAAATATTCATTCATTAACATGTAACTACGAAAAATGGCTATAGAAATCGGGTCATAAACTCCAACAATCTTCATCTAGATACGAATTATGAGGTAAAAAACACAAACTCTAATCTTTGACATAAAAACAAAACATTCTCCACATCTTCCACAAAACCCTAAAGGGCATAAATCAACGGCAAAATTCAATCTTTGACACAAAACATTCGCCAACTCTTCCAAGAAAATCTGGTGTTGAAATCCAATAAAGAAATATCATACCTCACTGTTGCCATTGTAGAAGAAAAAAAAAAAAAAAAAAAAAAAAAAAAAAAAAAAAAAAACCAAAACACTGGGCTCTGATATTACTTTTTATAATTCGAATAGGACAAATATGGCAAAAATGAAAAAGCACATATACATATTTACATGAAAAACCCAAATCAAGAAAAACCACGAATAGATGAGAGATAATTCACTATATGTTGAAAAAGGAGTACAAGAGTGACATTACATCAAACTGAGTCTGTCTCACTATTACAAACCCTAACAAAACACACACACACACACATAGTCGACATTAAAAGCCTAAATTATGACCCTTAAATGCATAATGAATGAATGAATAATAAATGTATAATCAAATATTCATTCATTAATATGTAACTACGGAAAATAACTATGGAAATCGAGTCACAAACTCCAACACACATAAAAAGGAAAAAAAGATTTACTGGCACTAATACCCCATATGTCTAGATGAGTGATGTAAAAGTATTAGTAAGATTATGACAAGTGGTGATGATAATAAGTAAGTTTTAAAAAATCTATTCATATATCAAAATTTTATTAGTACTTTTTGCTTGCTTGAATCCGGAGGGGGCGGCTAGTAGAGGGATCTGCAAAATAAAAAGACTAGTGACATGCCTAGATGGGCCCGGCATGGCCACTCCGATGCTCAATTGGTATTAGCCATGATGATCCTTAATTCAAGTAAGGAAGAGTAATTTGATGTGATATTACTTATCTCTAGCGACGTAGATGGGTATTTATAAGCAACTGAACTAGCGCTTATTTCTCGTAGTGGGTAAATGGATAGTTAAGATACATTGTAGGCAAGTGGATGGTTAGAGACCATAGTGGGATCATGGGAAAGAGACCACGTTCCATAATCTACAGGCCAATACCAATTGAGTTGTCATGTACCGAGCACTTAGAGATGCGAGCATATCGGAGTGGGGGCATCAGGGTTGATGCTAAGTCGTGTATTTAGTAAGATGTGTTGGAAGGGTCTGGGATTGTTAGTTTTGCCCAATCTACACATCTTGCGTAGGGCTTAACTCAAATAGGTCTATTGTCAGAAATATACCATCAACAGTAGTTACATGCAACTCATTAAGATACGTGGCATGTTAGTATTGATGAAGTTTCTCTCAATGAAAATAGTTCTAAAATTATTATGAAAAATTTGTCTAATTATGGTTTATCTAGAGAGAAAAAGACTCCTGTAAAACTATATAGGCCAGTAGCCCTTAGTTGTTTAAGGGAATGCGCTCTCTTTATTTTTTTATTTTTATTGATACTATTATCTCTAATATTTAGAAGAAAAACTTTCCTTTGTCATGACGGAATATAAAATTTAAAATTGGGAGTAACATAATTAGTTGTTTAAAATTATGGGTAAATTAAAACCTTAAAATTAATTTAGCTTAATAATCAAATTCTCAAACTAAATGATAAAATCAATTAGTTATATCAAATTTTTAATTCAAATTTTACTAAATTCTTATTTTAATTCCATCTATAAAAATTATATGATTCAAGCCCTCATTTATTATATACCTAACCCATATCATATGTCCAATCCACCTTTTAAGCCCAAACCATCTAAAAGCTTAGCCCATATCATAAACCTGTGCACTACCAAAACACATAATTCTCACCTAATTGGCATAATTACATGCCAATTTACCACACAACTACATTCTAACTATTTTGCTCCAAACAAACCCACTTATTCACCTCATCATACCACATTTTGACACCTAGTATGTTATATAATTATTCCACACAGCACACCATATATTCCATTCCCTTTTCATTTTGCCTTCACTGAGAAATCTTTTCCAAAAGAAAAAAAAAACCCACTGCTATACTATATTCCAAAGAAACAAACAAAATATTCCCACAAATCCTTTTTCCCAGTGAGACCTTCTCTTACCCATTCTCTTATACATAACTCGGCAGCAACTCTATTCCTTTTTATCAAAATTTTTTTTCTAAAAAAAAATTCATCTCAAATTAATTTTTGTTATGTGAATTTGAAGATTAAACTTGAAGATTGAAGTGGGAAATTGTGTTTAGAAGCTTCAACAAATTACTTGATAGTAGTAGTTGAAGAATTAAAAGATTTAATTGATAATGTCTGCTATTCAAGTAAGTATCTATTTGATGAAAATTATGTTGATTGTGAGATTCATTGTTTAATACGTAGGAAAGATACGTAGATATATACTTATTGAAATTTCTGGAAATGATTCTTACGGTAGTTATAACAAATGTATGCAAGTTGAAATCGACATTTCACGTGAATGGATATTAATGCTCTACATACATGTTTTATTGAGTAAAAAATAATAATAATAACAAACAATATGGAATGATGACGCGGAAGTGACGAATGACAAATTCGTGCTGATTGGATTCAATGAAAATTTACTTTTATATAAAGTAGAATATTGATTTGTATGTATTCCTGGCTTGATTAAATAAATAAAATATGTATGTTGAGATGTTTACATGATTTGAATGAAAAAAAAAAAAGATTAAATAATTATTATATCGGCAGAAATGATATGACACATTCCATTCGAATGTTAACGTCTTAGATAGGAAAAAATAAAATAAAATAGAATAATATGTATAATGCATACACTGAAACTAAATGTTAATCAATGAATTGATCTCACGGCACTAGCAATGTAAGGATGCATTTCAGACAATTTGACATATGTATATAGATATGCTTTTTTTATTAGAATAAACTTGTTAATTGTGTTAAAATGCCTATTATGTAAACAACGATTTTAAGATGTTGATTAATTTTTTTTTTTAAATTTGAGTATTTCTACCTAGCCATGTACAAACACATGTATACGTGTTAAAATGGATTTGTGTAATTTGATAAGATTAGTATTTGAATGTGAAGATAAATACTATATCTGTGGTATATGTAGATGACAACAAAGGTCGGTTTGAACCATTGAACTAGCTCGAACCATCATCGGCAGGCTGTTACCATCGGCCCGGACCTGCAGCACGGTTCATGGCCTGCCTAAGTGGTGGTTCAAGGTGCATGACCCGTCCAACTCGTCAGTTCAATCGGTTCACCAAAAAAAAGAAAGAAAAAACTCTCAACCTAAAAAAAAAAAGATATTCTACTACTATTTTGTCAATTTTCATGCATATTTTCATGTTATAATAGGTAGAAGTATCTAAATCATTATTTTTATCTCCATTGATTAGAAAAAAAAAAACATTGAAATCCATAAAATACTATGTTAAAATAGCCATGATCCATAAGTACATCATGAGACCTCATTTGTATAAACGTATATAGATATGTGTATACATATATATAATTATTTACATTATTTTTGCAAAATAAAAGTAGAATTTGCTATGCTATTATTAGTGCAACAATAATTGATGGAGCTTGAATGACCCGTGTTATTTTATTTGATAAGTAGATGACGTGATTTTTAAACAAAATTATCATGATTATTAAATAATTGATGGAGTTTGGGTGACTCATGTCAATATGTTAATGGCCGTAAAAAATAATTTCACATTTTTTAAATTTTCTCATATTAAAAAAAATAATTTTAATATTTTATTTATTAATATTTTTTTAATAAATTAATTTTTTAGACCAATAAAAAATGTAACATGTATTTCTCTAATACTAATTAAATATATTGAGACTTTTGTATGAAACTATAGTCACCTATTGGTCAAAAAAAGTGACACAGGTCATGTATTTATAAATTGATCAAAACTCGAGTTATGTTTTTATAATTAGCCCTATATATATGTATATATAATATATATCATATAACAGTTCATGCTTTTGTTTGTCTCGTATGAAGTTGCAAATGGATCTCACATTACTATGTTGAATAATAAGTGTGTTGAAAAATCGTGTACTATCCAAAATTGCTCAGGCTTTGCTTTTCAAAATTTTGTCCTGCTGCTTTTGACAATTGGGTGGCTCCAAGCCAGATAGTACCCAAGGCAAGTAGCAAGTGTGGAGAATGAGCTTTTTTTTTTTTTTTTTTTTATAATGGATGCTATCAAGTTTGCTTCGTTTCTAAATTATGGGCCAGTTTGATATTTTAAATTCTCCATATATATATATATATATTGTATGGTGATGTAAGGGTTTGTTTTATTTCAAGTTTCAAGTTTGTATAAATTCGTTCTATAATTATCACCCTTGTGAGGACATGCAACTTTTAATTATAAAGTTGAAATGATGATTTTTAGAATTATTAAAGTTTCTATAAATTAATAAAATTTTTTGTTTTTTTTTTATATATTATGTTTTATTGTTTTTTTTAATGTTTTTAGGTCAAAGTCTTAACCGACTCTTCAATCAGCGGTTCAACCCGGACAGGACCGGCCCTTGGCCTAGTAGGCCAATTTCTGGTTGGTTTAAACCCAATCTGAAATAGCCATAATTTTAATATTATTAATGCATGGTAAATTTGATAATTATATGTGTGTATGTGTTTGAGTGGATTAGTGTGTTTGTAATGTTGGGTGTGTTATAACGTATGTAATTAGATATAAGCTATGGTAAAATATCTAGGTGATAGTTTATTCATGTTAGAAATTATCGGTTAGTATTAATTGTTATTGTAATGAATTATATGTGTTGGATTAAGCTTGTTTTAGGCCTAAATAAGATCCTAAACTTAGTAGATTTTTTTTTAAGCCCTCTCAAGCCCAAACTTAAGTCTAAATCTAAGCCCAAATAAGGCCCAAGCCTTCCTAAATCTGCCCTGCTCAAAAGTCAACAATATTAAGATAGATATCAAAGTTCATTTGCACCATTAGACAATCCAAAACAGAACAAAGGAAAAAGAAAATTCGTAACTCAAGAAGGCCAAAAATTTTCAAGGCTCAAATCAAGTTTTCTTAAACTCAACACACCAAAAATCCTTCCCCAAGCCTTATGTATACATTGAGGTAAGTTTATTTGATGTTTGAGATACTTTATTTTCCTCTTAATCCATGAAATATGCATGTGTGGTATAATATAAGTAGTTGGTATGCTAAATTCTTGTTGAAATGTTGTAGAGTTGTTAGGAAAGCTTTAGAATGCTTGAGTTGTTGTAGATAGTTTGTAGTAGGCTTTCATGTTTGGAATTGAAGTGTTGAAGTATGATAAGTATTAGAATTGTTTGAAGTATGCTAGGGTTGGTGAAAGTTGATGAAGAAGAGTTTGATTCTTGTAGAGTAGTGTTTGAATTTGTTTGATGTTGGGAGTGGAGATCACTCTTGTTTTATTTGTTAAATGTATAAGAAGTGTTGTATGAAGTTTGCATAAGTTTAGGACATGTTAGGAGTTGAGAAAAGTTGAATTTTTTAAGTTAAAAGTGTTAAAGTTGAAAAATTTCGTGTTCAAAATAGAGAAGTTAAAAAACTGTCCAACACCTGTCAAACGGCCACATTGGAGGGGTGTTTGGAGCAAACGGCCTCGGAAATGGCCCTGTACCAAGGGTGTTGTGCTCTCGGATCTAAATTTGATTTCCCCTGAGTTGAAATAGCCTCCAAAACGGCCCGTTTCCAGGGTGTTACGCCCTCGGATTTTCTTTATTCGATATTGTTTTGTAAATTAGTCATAACTTTTTCATCTGACCTCCGATTGAGGTGATTCAAATTGCGTTAGAAAGCTTAAAAAGAGATCTAAGACTTTCATGTTTTGAGTTTTTACAAAATAAAAACATATCAAAACCAAATTTTCATTTCTTTCCGGCTTCTCCATTCTCCAAATAAAGCTAAAAGCTTATGTTTGATAGTTAATGTAATTTTATGATTTATTATTGAACTTGTAGATGATTGTATGATATAATATAAATCATATTATGACTTGAATGATTTTAATCAAGATCCTATGATTTCCTAGGCTTTAAACTAGTGGATATAAGCTTGACTTAGGATGGTATTGTTAATATGGTTTGATTTATGTGAAACAGAGATAGATACTTAGTTGGAAACCCTCTTTTGAATTCCAAATTGAATCAGGTACACAATACTTTGATTGATTGTTGCTTAGGATAGGCATATACCAATTTGAACTTAATCAAAGATTAATGAAAAGATATTGAAATTGGTTGTGTTTTACGTCATTGAATCTGGATCCGGGGAGCGACAACCTTATCATGATGCAATGGCACAGTAGTTTAGGCACTTAGCCCAATCCTTTGTCATGATGCAATGACTCAAATCCATGATCCTCAGGTCAACCATGATGCAATGGTGGTTTCTTTTATTGGCTAAGTGGGTTGCTAATAGGGTTATCTGTATCGTATATTCTCTACTTAGGCGGGGAGGAACTAATATGTTTTAGTCACGTTATGGGACCGTTAACTAATGATATTATAGACCGAAATAAGTGGATTGTATAAAGGAGTGTGAACCCTAGAGAGCTATCATCTCATCGGTTAGATATAGGAGATATAGGTATCCGGTCTATATATATCAACCCTTGAGCAGCTGCTATTACTCAGGAACCCAAAATCCCAGGCTTGAATCGAGTTTGAATACTCCAATGTTATCTCTATCCATCTAACTAAAGATAATGAAATGATGATGGAATGTTGCATTGCATTTAGCTAAGTGTGTTGGCATATGTTTTTATTTGCATTATTGTGTATTAAGCCTTTGGCTCATGCTGCTATCTTGCAGGTGATTTTGATGACAAGCTTATGACGATATGGGCTATAGGACTGATTGGGAAGACTCTATGGATGACTAAGAGAGAGGCCTAGTATATGATTAGGATTCTTTTGATGTAAATTTCTTTTTGAAGTATTTAGGCTTATTTTGTTATGCGTTGGAATGTTTTTGAGTTGAATTATATTTGTAATATAGTTGGGTTGTAAGTGAGATCTCTATGTTTTTATGATCCTTTGGTATGTTGTAATGTATAATATATTATGTATGACTTGTATATAGTTAATGACCCCTACCTATATAGTGTAATGTTTCTAATTCCAAAAGCATATGAATGTTATATCTGTTTTAACAGGTAGCCATTACAAACACATCTTTTAAGACGACCTTACGTATAATGCTTGAATATTATTCCTAATATTTGGGGTATGCGTGGTCAGGAGATTTGGCACACGTAATATTTGGGTTAAGGGGCCGGGTCTTTACACAATCCGTGAACCATTGGTTCAGGTCAAGTCGAACCGAAGCCCTGTCTAAGTATGTATTGGTTGATTAATGGGTGTATGAATATAAGTTTTTAATTCAGATAATAATCATGATTTATTTGTGTATGAATATAAATTTTAATTTAGATAATAAATCATAATTTATTTGTGTATGAATATAAATTTTTAATTTAGATAATAAATCATGATTTATTTATTGTACATGATTATAAATAATAAATCGATAATATTGTAGTCACTTTGCACCATATGCGCATGTAACGATAAGGACAAATCTTCGTTGTTGTGCACTGAGTAATTGCTATGCTTCTGTACGTTTTTTAGCGCCATCATCATTCATTCTTAACACATAATAATTATTCTTATGATTTTTATATACCACAATTAAGGTAACTTTCACCAATTTCCATTGTCGGGAATATCGTCACAAAAATTAGACCGCAATAAGGTGTAAATAATTTAATGTATCGAATATAATAATTAATTAAATTATGATGTTTTATATATATTATGAGCTGGTATTATTAGATATGTTAGAGTTATACTTATTGCTGAATTGTTTAAATAATCTAGAATTGTATTGTTACATGCTGGGATTTGAATTATTAAGATCTAAATTTATGATTGTTTGATGTTGATGATTTAATTGTTGAGTCCCATATAATGTAATAATTTAATCCTTGATTTGAATATTGAATTAATCTAGTTGGTTAACTTAATTTAAAAAAAAAAATGAATGACGTCTGCGTAAGAATGATTTTAATGGCATCTATGGAATTCTATCAACTGGATTTTTTAAATATTTAATAATGAGACGACATCTCAGGACAACTTGATTTATAAATCAATGCATAAATTAATATTAATTGCTATATGAATATAGATGCATTTTTATGATACTGGAAGGACATGTATGTTATTTAATATATATTTGATTTTGGACTTAATAACTGATTATGAGCTTAGATATTAAATTAGGGCCCAATTTGATTAATACTTATAATGTATCTTAATGACTCAAATTGGTATAGAATAATAATCTTAAGCCCAATAAATTGATTTCTAGCTAATTAGGCCTTGTTATACCTAAATGGGCTAAATAAAATCCTATCATGAATTTCTTAGTTAATCAGGTTGAACATACAAAATAAAGCAAATACTTAAACCTATGTCTTATGAACTAAAATTTCATAATGATGGCCCAATACACTTACCTACGCAAATTGAGCCTATTTATAAAATATTTAAGTTCATTATCAATTCCAGGTATTGAAATGCCTAATTGAGCTCAATTCCTTCCATAGGCCCAAAAGCCATAAGTATTCTTAGTGGACCTAAATAGAAAAATAGAATGCTCAATAGCTAATTAGGATCTAAATTAACTCCAATTGGGCTTTTACTTAATTATTAGATCCAATAATCAATATTACTCTTATTTGACTTAAATTCAAAATAAAGCTCAATTCCACCTAATTTAATATCTATATTTTCTTAATAGGCTTAATTACTAAACTTTAAACCATTACCCTAAAAAGTGGAACACTTAAGGAATTTCTTATTGAGTCTAACTTAGGATCCCCAAAAGCCCAATACATCCAAATAATAAATTCAATTTCCAAATTCAATAGGCTTAATCCAAACCAGCTAAGCTCAATTACCTTAAATAGATTCAATTCAACGATAGTTCAAAGGCCTTATATTATATGAGACCTTACGTTATTTAATTAATCAATATGATATGAATAATTGGTTATATACTCAATTCATATAAAATTAATCTTCCTTGAACAGATATTCAGTCAACTTGTCATCATATGTGTGATCTTTTATCATCTACCCTTTCAGTATTAAGTAAGCAGTGACACGCATGTTGCTTGGTTAGGTTAGGCATCCAAAATGATCTAATACCTAAAGACGGATAATATTTAAGTGTTGTTTGTGCGTGGTCGTTTTGAGACTTGGGCCAAGGGGTGACAACCTTGTTAGGCGATTCTTGAATGATAGTTAGGCGCTTACGCCATCAAGAATGGCTCGGCAAGTAGTCGATAGGATAATGGTGGTGGGATAACATCTACTTACATTTAGAAGGAAGTTATATTTGTTCAGTTTAGGATTATGGGCCTCGTTAAACTAAACAATGCAATGGACTAAAATAAGTAGAGTCGCGTAACGGCTATAACCCCAAGACGAAGTTATTACCAGTTAAAGATAGGAAATATAAATATTTGACCTATCTATATCAACCTACTGAGCAGTTGCTGCTACTTAAGACCCCCAGGATCCCAGCATATTGCCGGAGTGTGAGTACTCCAATGATGACTTACTACATTTAAATTAAAAAGATATAAATTATTAATTGTTGCATTACATATATAATACTTGTGTGAATCATTATATGTGTGCCTAAGTGTGTGTACTGGGCATCGGCTCACATTTTTCTTTTTTCAGATGACAATCACGATGACGGTTACGATACTGATCTCGAGTATTTCATTGAGAAGTATGGCAATGACTATAGCATATGATCTGATGAATACACTAGATGTGGACCACATACACTATGATTTGTATAGAGTTAGAGAGTCTCCTGCTAAGCTGGCATTTCATGATGTTTTTTAGTATTCCGATTTGACTCATATTATACGAGATACTCAAACTCGTCTAATATACTTCTTGATACTTTTGTTTTGGGTATCATGAGATACCCTTGAGTTGGTTTTACTGTACTATTTTATCTGATACTTATATATATACATTGGTTAATCTGGGAGTAACTTTCTCGTAAAAATTTTTGTAATACTTCATTACTTCCGCTATATTTCAAACGTTTTCAAAACCTAATTAATGATTTTGGAATATAAAATTTTGATAGCAAACAATCACCATATATTTTAAGTTAGCTTTGTGTATAACTCTTAAGTATTATATGTGGCTGAATTAAATATGCCTGATCCAATTGGAGTGTGGCAATTATCTCTAATATTTAGAAGAAAAACTTTCCTTTATCGTGACGGAATATATGTAATTTAGTGGTTTTGTGGTGCTTTCATTTGGGTGCAGACGGATTTAAATAAGCCAAACGTGTGCCTTTATATAATTCCCAACTTTAGAACTATTTCTAACTTGTCGTGATCGAATTATGTTCAAAGTGCAACCTAGTTATTACTTTTGTCCCCATCAAGCCACTATGATTTAATTCTCAAGTGGCCTTTAAGGGCAGGGAAGTCATTTTCATTTCCGAAACCATTTGTCTTCCATTTTATAATACCACTTTGGCCCCTTGTTTTCATGCCCTTCCATCATTTGTATCAATAACATTACCACCCATTACTTGATTACCCACGCCTATATAAAAGCAACCCAATGATACTCCTCAACAGATCCAAGCAAATTCACAAAAAAAATAAATACATATATTCATCACTTTCAAATATCTACTCTTCTTAAAACACCTTTTTATTAATATCAGTGGAAAAGCTTCAAAATGAGTTTGTCAAGAAGAGCCTGGATGGTGGCAGTGAGTGTTGGTGCTGTGGAGGCATTGAAAGATCAAGGGTTTTGTAGATGGAACTACACCATTAGATCCATTCACCAACATGCAAAGAATCATGTTAGGTCTATTTCTCAAGCTAGGAAGTTGTCTTCTCCAACTTCTGGTGTGGTGTCACAGCTCAAGGAAGAGAAATTGAAGCAAGATGAGGATTCTTTGAGGAAAGTCATGTACTTGAGTTGTTGGGGTCCTAATTGATAAAATGATATCATGGTGAAAGTCATGATTTATCTATCAAGAGAAAAAGGGCATCTATAGTGGGAATTAATGATGTTTTATAGGAATTTTTGTGGAGGTCGTAAATTGTAAATAAATATAACAGAGATGTACTATATGCCCCCATCAAATTGAAAATTTTTTAGTAATTTATGCATTAGCTACGCATCTATTGATTTGTTTCATTCGGCATATATAATTTGAGGATGGAAGAAACGATTTTAATTTAATCGATAATAAGCTTACTTGTCATGTGAATTTTCACAATGAGAAACTATCTTCGCCGTTTCCCCAAAATATTTACTAGTAGATAGTTGATCTTCTTCAGCCCCAAAAAAAAAAAAAGAAAAAAGATGGTTGATCTTCTTGTAAAATAAATGTTGCCTCCTCTTTATTATTAGTCGTAAATAAAAATATAACAAGATTTCCCTTTTCTAATGGGTTTAATTTTTTTTTTAAACCCTCTAATCTTTACTTTCTCCGAGCTCCATCCATTTTTCTATCATCTTTTCTATAATTACCCTAGATTGCATGTGAAGACAATTCACTGAAATAAATTGAATATAGATATATTGGATTTTCGACACGAAAAAGTGCAAATAATGGTTTCATATTCATCTAATTTTTATTTTATACTAAGTACATGGGAATGGCAATCTTGTGCTGTAGAAATCAAAGAAAATGGGAAGAAAGAAATGATTGGTAATGGAAATGCGGAGGATCTTTATTTTATATTTGATACCTTATGGAAAAAATAGATTCATAAATGGAAGAAAAAAAGATAAATAAAGTTGGTGTTTATTAAAATTATCCTCATGCCATTTTTATGAAATATTATTAAGAGGTAATTTTGCAAAGGTATTTTTGTATTTACATAGCGTTTTCCTTCATTTTTCTTACTTTCCACCCAAATTTGAAGAGAAATAATGCAACTTCCACTTTCCTTGATCATACTATTTCTCTCCAAAAAGAAATTACCAAACACAAATATTTTACCCCATTTTTCTTAGCTTCAGTTGCTTTCGTTCGACTTCCTCTAATATTCTAATCCAAACATAGTGCTAGTCACTTTTCTTCCTCCGATCCAAACATAGGGTTAGGATCCCCGGAATAGCTTTTCACAAAACACCCTTAGCAAATAAATGAGGTACATATATATGTATATATATTAATAATTTTGTATTATATAATATATATGTAATAAATATAATTAATATTATAAATTAAAATATGCTCTAATTAATTAATACAAAATATGATATATCTTATATAGTAGTTTTATTTCAAAATATAAAGTGGTATCATTGCTAATATAGATGTATAATTAGTGATTAGAATAACATAATTTAATATTATTTATTATTTTTAATATGATATATGATACAATAGGATACTAATGCTAATTTTAAAATGGTTAGAATTATATACAATATATAATAATATTATTGAAAATGTGATTAATTGGTATGAAGCAAATAAACTTATTTAATTTAGTTTTAATTTGTATTGTAACATATACTGATACTACTAATAAAAATATAAAGTGTATTCAATTTATAATGACAAATAAAAATTAGTAGTTGTAATTGTATAACTTGACTATATTTATATTAATGTTATATAGAGTTAAAGTAATAATAAGTTTCATAAATTCAATAGGAATTATTATGTTAAGGCTGCTTAAGTAAAAATGCCGCTTATAACAAAGGGTTACCTTATCCAATAAAATGTTTTGTTTATTTCCATTTCCTCTGGAAAGGATTGTTTTTTTTTTTTTCACCTCTTTTATTATTATTTTCCTCTATAGAGGAAAATTATATGATCTCTAAAACATATACTTATTATTTTTTATCCCTTGAGGTCTCTAATTGGTCAAAAGTTCGAAATTATATGCTTCTGCATATATATTGTTTTGTATTTTGTATTTTCTTTTTCTTTTTTTTTTTCTCTCTTAGCAAGATCTGTCGTACTTCTCGTTTGGTTTCCAAATTATCTTTACGCGTCACTAGGCTTATATTTTAAATTTTATGATTTCTGGGATGGCTTCATAACAATTAAGTAATACTATACCTGTAGTAAGATTTTTAAATTTTCAAAGAAATGAATAATTAATTCCAAGTTTTGTCAATTGTCAAGGCATGCCGAAAAGGTAAATTTATAAGATACAAATTTAAAGGTATCATTTAGAGGTTGGAGAATAAGTTTCAATTTTAACTTTGAAACCATAGCCTTAAAATAATGCAGGCTATAGTTGGTTAAATTGGCTAGCCCTCCAACCCTCAAAATTTCAGATTCAAGCTAATTGCAAACTTTCTCCATGTTAAGTGAGACGAAATCTTTCTATTGGAAAATAAATCAATATAGAAGTGCATACCTTAATTGCTTAATTACTAATAATAGGAAAATTGTATGTATGGTCTCCAGCTTTCCATTTGCAGGATTGGTCCATACCTCATAAAACATCTTAAATTAGGGTTGTGAAAAATCAGACCAAATCAAGTTGTACCATAGTTTTAGCTCTTTTTCAAAATGATTCGATTAGTAGTTTGATTCAGTGAAGAGTAAACGATTCGCAATTCAGTTCGAGATCTTGAATTGATCTATATGGTTTGAACCAAAGTGAATTGTTTTACATATTTAAAAAAAATCAAACATTTCTTTCTTTTAATTATTTTATTAAAAAGATTCGATTATTTTTAAAATTTTTTATTCATATATATATTATTTATGAAAATGAAATTAGAATGTTCATATCATAGTTTGATTGTTGTGGTGTGTCTACAAATAAGATAATTTTTATATTTTAGCCTCTCGTATTCTAAATATTCTTTTTCCTTTATCTAACTAATTTATCTACTTCTATTACTTAGTTACTTATTGGTTTATATAATTGATCGTATGTTAATTAAAAGTATACAATGAGTTAAATATTGTATCATATTAGGATAGCATATTCTTACTTTATTGAATCTTGTCTATTATTATAGTTTAATGTGATCATAATTTATAATGGATGAAATTTCTCCCCTACTACAATTTTTACATATATATTTACTTAGGTAAATAATTAATTTCAAATGTTAGTGTTTATATTTGTATTGATGATAAGAAATATGTAACTGAAGTTTTTTTTATAGAGTGTATTTTTATTTTAGAAATAAAAAATAGTTTGAACCATACGATTAGGTTTAAATAAATAAAAAAAAACCATAATATACAATAACACTGGCAATTTAGGACAAGACCCATGAACCCAGACACAACCCATTATAAAAAAATTTAGGTAAGTAAAAGTCAATATGATTAATAAACGGGTTAAACCGAAAACGATACGAATTTAATTGTGTTTGGATTTTGGTTTAGGACTCAAATACATTTACAAACCTATGAACCCATTAAAAATATTATTAAAAATGTTTTGTATTTTTTTTTATTGAAATATAATATTATCATCTCTCACTAACTTATAAATGACAAAACTATCCATATATGAAATAAATTATATATATAGGTATAGTATATAAATTATATATAGAAATACATATAATATATATATATATATAATATAAATCTTATCTAACAAATAATATACGTAATTTATACATCAACATGCAATTAATTTATTTGCTACATATGTAACACATATATGTCATATAATATGTGAATCAAATATTTATAATAATTTTATGTATTGATATAACACATAAATATTAAATTTGTAGATTATAAATATATAATCTATATGTTATGCAAAGATTATGCATATAACTTATTATAGAAATATGTATTAAAATAGAAATTGCATACGAAACACTTATAAAATGGGTAGATTGTATGTAATATATGTAACTTATAGAGTGCCTATAAAATATGAATTACATCTAATATATATCGCTTAAATATATAACATAATATATGCGACATAACGTATATATATAATAAATATTTATAATGTATATGTGTATATATACTTATCTACACATACATAATATCCATATATTATAAATACATAATTTATATGTCATATATATGCATATATGTTATAATGCATTTGTTACATGAAATGAATATGCTAAATATAGATCATATATGACATAAGGTATAAATATATATTGATATATAAATTATATACCTACATGATTAAACTATATATTTTATATATAACATTTATAAATAGAAGTATAATACGTATTTTTCATATTAAAATATATTATAATAACGAATTTTTTTCAGAGTGAGGGGGCCAGGGCCCCTACGGGCCCCTATCGACCTCTCTCTAGGTTCGTCCTTGATCATATAATAAATACAATAGATCTTTATAATATATACTGTCATGTATATAACATATTCTTACATATATAAAATCTACAAATTATAAACATATAATATATATTATAATTCATTTGTTATATAAATTGAATATATTACATGTGTATGGGTATGTTTGAAACATAATATATATAATCATATATAACACATTATACAAATTTATATTAATATATAATATAAATGATAAATATTTTGTAAATATTATATATAATACATATATATAACAAATAATATATACAAAATATATAAAAAGTAACATATTGTGTTTTAATAGATTTAGTCTTTTAATATATTATATTTCTTATATTGTAGGTTTTAGCTTTTAAGCATGTTGTGTTTTTGTTGGTTATAATAATAGGACAATATATTTGTTAGTTAAGAAAATACGGTCCAATTTTTTTTTTCTACAATCAATTATTATTCACTAATGTAATGCTTATTTAAATCACATACTATATTATCTTCCCTTTAATTATAATAAGTGATATATCATATAAAATTTGTTAACAAAGTCTACTTAAGATAATAACTCTTTTAATGTATTAGCTTTTCAAGTCAACTACCTATTACAGTGCTAAATCTTTTTCATGACATTTATAAACGGTATTAAATCTTTTTTATCAATCAATAAGTGAATTGACACAAGATCGGATCATGGGTTTAGGTTTTCGTACATAATAAATAAATGAGTTAGGTCTCAGGTTAAGGTCCTTTAGACACAATTTAGACATGGACACAAGACATGATATAGTGACACGAATTGTCAGGGCTAATATACTGTTCAATTGGTTAAGCGGGTGAACCGAACCAAAACGTATTATACACACCGCTAACTTAAATTAGATAATGGCAAATCACCCATGATGTTGATTATATTAATTGCAATGAACTATAGAAAATTTCCAATAATAATGTGATTGAAAGATATTTAATAAAAATATTTAGTGGATGGACCCTTGTCCATTATAGTGCATTTTTGTGGCTTTTTATTGTAATGTTGGCAAAGATATAGATATATAAATAAATCAATATAACAATAATAAGGTACCTAGATTTTTATTTGGTATCTCTTTTTGTAGCCTAACGTAGTTTTAGATTCACAACTAAATGATGGGTTTTCATATATTATATATTTATTATATTTGAAGAGCCTTCTTTACGTTAGTGTTACTTTTCGTTGCAATCTATTAATTGGTCCTATTTGCGAAAATAATTAGAAATAAGATTTGAAAATAGAAGATGATATCCAAATAAATCTTCAAAATCTCAACATGCAAGAGTGACGTAGGGCAATTTCAACTATTTAATAGATAAGGTAGAGGTTTGGAATTAAAAAAGGAATAAATAAATAAATAAAATACTAGCTTCTGTAGTGAGCTCATGCATTTAATAAACTGTGCTCCTTAAAAAAATAATAATAATTGGTCTAATATGTTATATATACATATATGTATATTTATGAATGGTGAATAAATACTAATAATATCTTGATACATACAAAAAATATTTAATTATATTTTATAAAATGTATCACATGTCTAAATATTATTAACGTGATACTAATCAATTTACTAAATATGTGCTATTAAATCTTTTCTTAATTATAGGACATGTATAACTAATTAAGAGGGGGAACACCAGGAAAATCATTTTCCCTTTCACCAGTGGTTTTAAGCTCCTTAACATTTGGGCGCAAGTGGTTTTAAAAAAACAAAACCATGTGCCTTCTTTCACCAACTTGCAAGGAATATGTGCAAATTAAGCCATATTGTAGTGCATCGGCTAATCCACATCTCCCAAACCATTGGCTTCCCACCAATGAAACCACTCACAATCATAATAAACAGCCCTGGTATTTTTCAAATTTCTAGGCTTATATTCATGTACCTGAAACATCCACAGTCCACACTCCCATCACAACCTCTATAAAACAACCCCATCATATACCATAAAAGCTCAACAAAGAAGATTTCACCAAAATATCAATACATCACTTTCTTATTTTTTGTTGTTCTACTTAATCAGTAATCTTATTCACTTTTTCAGAAGATCAAAATGTGTATGTCAAGAAGAGCCTGTATAGTGGCAGTGAGTGTTGGTGCTGTGGAGGCATTAAAAGACCAAGGATTTTGTAGATGGAACTACACCTTTAGATCCATTCACCAACATACAAAGAGCCATGTTAGGTCTATTTCTCAGGCTAACAGGTTGTCTTATTCTTCATTTTCTGGTGTGGTCATGTCACAGCTCAAAGAAGAGAAATTGAAGCAAGCTGAGGATTCTTTAAGAAAAGTCATGTACTTGAGCTGTTGGGGTTCTAGTTGATAGTATATTGTCATGACATAACAAGTGAGAGATAGCATAGCATCTATAGTGAGAATGCTGTTTTGTAGAACTTTTGCAGAGCTCTATATATTGTATATATAGAAATAAAAAGGATGTACTGTTTTGTACATCATATAGAAAGATTCAGTAATTCCGTAACTTCTTCTTCCACTTAAATTATTATGCACTGCGTTTGATAAATGGAATTTGAAGGTAAGAAGAAATTATGGAACATATTTTATCGAATAGATAAGCTTACAGATCGTGTGCAGTTGCTCAAAATCATGAACAAAATCTTCAACATTAACTTTCTCCAAATTCCGCAACAATTTGGAGATATACACTTTGTATGAAATTGAATCAATATTCTAGCTTTATTTTTATGAAATATCTATTCTTTTGTTTGCTTTGTAAAAAATTCTATAAAAAAGATATTTATTCCATATGATACGGAATCATTAAGAAATCTTCATTCTTTTCCTTTACTGGAGAATATTCTCTATTATAAATTAATATCCTTCTAAACATATCTATTTCTAATTCTTAGTTGATCTACTAGAATCTTTTCCTGACAAAAACCTTTAAATAGCATTAAGTTTTATGAATTTATTATGTCAATTCTAGCACAAAAGATTGGCACTATCATCCTATTTCTAAAATTACGTGCAAATCCCTTTGATTATTTAGGTCAATTTAAACAAGCAATTTTCAATTAATGGGCATGTAATCTATTTAAAAGTTAACATATCAGTAAGATTAATTCAAGAAAACAAAAAAAAAAAAAACCATAATGGGACTCAAGAATACTAATAATTCATTGAAACAAAGTAATCCCAATACATAATAAACCTAGGGCTTATTAAAATTCATATATATAAGCCTACTCCTCTATGAATCAAGCAATCAAAACATTAAAAATATAGAAGAACATGAAATTTAAAATCATGCACAAAAATAACACATTATGGTGTTCTTGACTTGATCTTGTTTTTTCTCTTTTTCTCACTTGATAACTCTCAAATTTCTCTTCTTTTCAAATCTATAATCTATTTATAGTCATCTTTAAATTTAGGTCCACATGATCACCAACATGGCCATGTTTTGGGCCACTTGTCACAATATATCATCAAATATTTTCAGCATGACCTCTCAATAAGGTCGTATAGATCCATCATGTTGCTTTCATGAATCTTTCAAATTTTTTATTGTCAACATTGTAGAAATGGTATTCTCATTCATTCATTTTATTGTTGAATATGTGTTTATTTTTATAGGTTATACAAAACTGTTAACAAAGCAAAGAAATAACTATTTTATATGAGTTATGTCTAAAATTACAGTAATAGATTAAATAATCCCAATTAAGTAATTTTAGCAAATTAAAGACAGTCAAGTCAACACCTCCCCTTCCCCCCTCTTCCCCTCATGTTGGTGCAAGAATATCTTTCATGCCCAACTTGTTTAGTGAGCTATGGAACACTTTACTAAAAACAGCTTTTGTGAGAATGTACGCTAGTTGGTCTTTTGATTTTACAAAAGAAAATTGAACTATCTTTACCTCAAGTTTTTCTTTGATAAAATGTCGATCTACTTCAACATGTTTTGTCTTGTCATTTTGAACCGAGTTATGTGCAATCTCTATGGCAGCTTTGTTGTCACAAAACAGTCTCATACTTAACTCAAATGAGTAGCCAATTTCTTTTAACAGCTATTTCAACCAAAGCAGCTCACTGAGTCCCTTTATCATACAACAAAACTCCCGCCTCTACACTAGATAACGCAATTACTTTTTGTTTTATACTTCTCCATAAGACTAAGTTGCCTCCAACAAAGGTAAAGTACCTACATGTGGAC
The DNA here is from genome assembly GCA_024138025.1 of Combretum micranthum. NCBI lineage: Eukaryota > Viridiplantae > Streptophyta > Magnoliopsida > Myrtales > Combretaceae > Combretum > Combretum micranthum. The sequence goes on from JAMXBD010003297.1 coordinate 31,411, forward strand.
TTTCTATGAGAAATGATTCCTGCCTAATCTGAGTCCATACAACCATCAATTTTTAAATGATTACACTTTTTAAACATAAGCCCTTTTTTCCTAGAGATGCTTTTAAATACCGCAAAATTCAAGCTATATGTTCTTTGCTCGGATTATGCATAAATTGACTTACTAGACTCACGGTATAAGCAATATCTAGGCGTGCCTGAGACAAGTAAATTAACTTCTCTACAAGCCATTGATATCTTTCTTTGTTGGTGTGTATCTAATCTAAACATTCTCCTAGTTTGTAATTTTGAACTAACGGAGTGTTTGTTGGCTTATAGTCAAGCATGCCCTCTTCAAGTAAAAGGTCAAGAACACACTTTCTTTATGAAAGAAATATTCCTTAAGTTGATCGAGCCACCTCAATTCCTAAAAAATGTTTCAAGCCTCTAAGATTTTTCATTTCAAACTCAGTTGCTAGATGTTTTTGCAGGCTCACAATCTCTTCTTACTGTTTCCTGTAATTATCATATCATTGACATAAATTAAAAGGGAAGTTACCAACCTTCCTTGATAATTTAAGAATAAAGTATGATATGAATTGCTTTGTCTATAACCTACTTCTTCATAGCCAAGTTGAACATCCAAACCATGCCCTTGGTGACTATTTTAAGTCGTATAATGCCTTTTGCAACTTGCATACTGCCCTAGATTGTGATGCAACAAAGCCAGGTGGGACATCCATGTAAACTTCTTTCTTGAGGTCCCCATGAAGGAATGCATTTTATACGTCGAATTGATGAAGCGGGCAATCTAAATTGGTGGCAATTGATAGTAAAACTCTAATTGTATTTAATTTAACCACCGATGAAAATGTTTTTTGGTAGTCAATGCCATATGATTGTGTATATCCTTTTGCAATGAGCCTCGCCTTGTATCAATCTATTATTCCATCTACCTTATATTTGATAGAGAACACCCATTTACATCCTACTATTTTCTTATCTTTTGATAGTGTTGTGAGCTTCCATATGTTATTCTTTTGTAGTGCTACCATTTCTTCGATTATTGCAAGGGTCCATCTAGGATCATTCAAAGCCTCTTGAATTGTATTTGGGATATGCTCAAAAGATAGCTTAAGCACAAATGTCTTAAGTGGCTATGATATTTTCTAAGTGCTAACATAATTAGCAGTTGGATATTTTGTTCCTTCCTTGTTATGGTCTAGGGAATATCAATCTGGTGGCTTTCCCCTATTATACTTGGGAGACGATTTATATCCAATAGGAGTATCTTCACTATTATTAGAAGAGGGATTAAAGGACTGTACCTCTAGATTATTCTCAGGAGTTTAGTCAATTAATACTGAATTAAGAGGGGACTAGGGCTGTTTTTGTCCTTATTGAGTCTCTACCTCTTCATTTCCTCCTTCTTGCCCATCTTTCATGTCATGTTATTGAGTATCTACCTCTTCATTTCCTTCTTCTTGCCCATCTTTCACATCATTTCTTATCTTTTCATCTTGCTTTATTAGAGGCATATCTTCAACTCTAGTCATTTCCTCATTTGTGTCTTCAAAATATTGCTAATTCTCCTAAAAAACATAATTCCAATTATTCTATTCACCAATCTGCTCCCCCTGAAAAGAATAATGTGAATTTGGCTCTCGAAAGAAATATTCAATTTCTAGAAATGTAATATCCATTGTGATATACATTTGCCTTATTGCAAGATCATAGCATTGGTAATTCTTCTTATGTTGCGCATAGCTTAAAAATATGCAACGAATTGCACATGGATCAAGTATGGTCCTTTGATTCTTGTGAAGATGGACATAAGCCACACATCCAAATATTCTTGGTGGAAGTATAAGGATGGTCAGTTTAGGTACATAATGAGCAAGAGATTGTAATGGAGTCTTAAAGTTTAACACTCTAAAGGGCATTCGATTCATCAAGTAAACTGCAATTGTAACAATATCTGTCCAATACCTTTGAGGTGCATTAGCTACTATTAAAAGAGATTGAGTTGTTTCTAGAATATGTCTATTCTTTCTCTTTACGATGTCGTTCTGCTATAAAGTTTAAGAGCATGTTGTTTCGTGGTACAATCCATTCATTTGAAAATATTTCTGCAACTCTTTATTATTATATTCTCCTCCATTATTAGAATGAAATCATAGTATGGAAAGATCAAAAAATTCCAGCCACCTCATTTTTACTTTTCAGCAACTAAAGCCACATCATATGGTGTAATCATCAACAAAATCACACACCATCTAATTTCTAAAGAAATTGAAATGGGAGCTGGTCTGCAAACATTAGAGTAGATCAATATAAATGGTGTATCACATCTTTTTAATTTATTGGGTGGAAAACTCGATGACTTTTAGCTAGAATGCAAGTTTTACATTGTAACTTTGTGTCATCTAAATTAGAGAACAAACTTGGAAATAAATATCTTAGGTAGGAAAATGATTGATGTCCCAACCAAAGATGTCACACACTCGACTAAAGCTGTTAGCTTAACCAATACTGAAATATTCATGTAGTATAGCCCCCTCTTTTAGTACCACAACCAATAATCTTCTTAGTGAAAATATCTTGGAGCAAGCAAAATTTAGGATAGATTAATATAAGACAATTCAATTCTTTAGTAACTAGTCTAATAGATAATAATCTATTTGAAAATGCTGGAACAAGTAAAATATTTGATAAAGAGAGTAAGGATGAAAGTGCCACTTTTCCAACCCCTGTAATAGGGTATTTCACACCATTTGCAATAGTGACATATGTCTGTCTTGGTTGAGTTGTTTCAGGAAAATCTTGTGGGTCGGATGCCATGTGATCACTTGCTCCCGATTCAATGATCCAATTACTGTTACCTAATTCATTTTGTGCAAAAGAATAATTTGTTGCAGCTGGTGTTTGATTGATTCCATATTTGTGATATTCTAGATGTTAAGTCTACAAGTATTGATGAATATATTTAGGAGCTTTGTGTTGAAGGGGTTTGATCTCACATTCTCAAATTTTTTTAAATCTATCTCACCTTCTCTACCTTTCGTGTTTGGATTTTTTTTTTTTTTTACCATTATGTTAATCCATAGAAAAAAAAAGTCATACAAGTCCTAAGATCTAATGCTCTGATACTATGTAGAAATGGTATTCTTATTCATTCATTTCATTATTGAACATATGTCCATTTATATAAGCTATACAAAACTACTAACAAAGGAAAGAAATAACTATTTTACATGAGTTATGCCTAAGATTATAATAATACATTGAATGATCCTTTGAGTAAATTTAGCAAATTAAAGATAGTCAAGTCAATAGCAAATTAAAAACAGTCAAGTGAGCAAACATAAGGGGTAGCACTATCATATTAACTCTCATGTCAAGCTTCTATTGTCAACATAACATCCTTAACATGGTGATGTCCACCCTATGTTAGTATTGACTAGAACTTAATCTCAACACAACTACTCAACATGGTCTTGTTGAGATCATGCTAAATGTAATTTCTTTAAAAAAATCTCCATGAAAGCATATGAAACTTGTTTAACTTCTTTCTTTTAATTCAAATTTCACTTTAATGACCTATAACCGAAATGTTACCCAATTAAGTACCAATTTCTTAAGTTCAGATATCAAAATCACCAGATTAAGTTCAAAGTATTTTATCTAAATAAGGGTTTTTTTTTTTTTTTTTTACACTTATCACATATTTTTTTCAATTTAAAATTTATTTTGGAACTTTACAATTATCAACACGTTAATGATTGTTTATTTATACACTATAATTGCCTTTGTTTCTATTTATTTGAATTTGTGGGTTTTTTTTAATATAATAATTTATACGTTTTGATGAATAAGTCATAATATTTATTGATGATGGATAGTAAAAGATTATATTTTGAATTGTTAATAATGGATATTTAATATTAGGCATGGGGAGCCTTCTATATGAGAAGAAATATTGTACCTGGAACTTTGTGAAGGAATATACTTCTAGGTTTTACACCATATCCAACTAAAAACATTAAAACATGAGGTTAATAAGATTTCTTCCATTTATATATAGGCCTGTTTGGATTGTCGTTTCTGCATCGTCTTGGCATTGTTTTTAAACCAAACAGATATTGAATCGATACAAGATATGATACAAATGAAAAACCAATAGTTTTACTCATAAACTTACCAAACCAAACCGAATGAACCAATACCGAACTAATATTGATCCGATACAAATAAAAATCCAACAATCCAGATAAGTATATCATTCATTTATCCAAAATCTTCCAATGTAGAACCCTTTCTTTCACTTACTTGTATGTTGGCAATCTCTCTTGAGTATGTGGGTTTCCCACTTAAGCTTAGATCAAGTAGAAATGCCTTGTTAAGAACTTGTTAACTTACCCCATTAAGATGGCCTTATATCATAGGTTTCATTATAATCACAACCACAAAACTCTTAGATTTACATGGCATGGCTAGCCGTGGGAGGTATCAAATTGCCACATTTATTATGGCATCATCTCAACTGATGCATCGACTCTAATGCCATTTGGTATATCTAATCAAAAACCTTAAATCCATTTGATTAATTAGTCTTCTCTACTTATATCTTTTATTTAACTGACATCATCTTCTAATGCAGATTTTTTTTTTTTATTTTACCTAATTCAAGCTTGTATGCAAACAATCTCCATATCAAATATTAGTACCTCCAACATTAGGCTTGAATCTTGCTCTCCCTTAAGCAAAACCTTTTGCAACCTCATTAAGAGCTCTTCAATTGACTCCACTAAGTCCATCTTGTAAGAAGCCTCCAACCTAGTCATTAACCTTATGTACATCATAGGATTCACCATGGTTTCCACTACACAACTCTTATTCCATATTCTAGAGTCAACCATGAGAGGCATCAAATTGCATTTGTTAGACCATCATTGTCCTAGAAATCTCTTGATATCATATCCAAAACCAAATCCTAAATTATTAAATAATAGCTTTTCTTCATCCATATATCTTTCATTTAATCAATAACTTTGAACGTGGGGGAAGTTTTTTCAACTAACTCATTCTTGTATCTCACAATTGAAAAATCATGTATTTGGAGGGGGTAAATGTATTTTTCGAGAATTGGATTGGTGGAAGTTTGGATATTTAAGTATATCGTAGAAAGAAGAAGAAGAAGAAGAAGAATTATTGTCACTAGTGGTACTGAAGCTCACATGGCCTTGTTTGATATTTATAATAAAAATAAGTGACCTGTGATATGTATTATTGTTCTCTCATTGGTAATAAAATCCAATTGAGCAAAGGGTGATGGATGGAGTTAAGTGAATGTTATCCTAAAATATAATAATCTTGTACATTTATTATTTAATTATTAATTTTTACAAGTTTGGTACAAAATATATTAGAACCTATACCCTAGGTATGGTAGCATAAAAGTCCCAATAAGAACATTGTATCTGCACCCAAGCCTATGGAAGAAAGGTCTAAAAAATACATGGCATCTGTACTATGACCTTCAATACTTATAAAAGAATCTAACTAATGAGTAAAATAATATAAAATACATAATATAATAGGTTGCCCGTTTGTCCTTTATTAAAATTATACTTCTCTCGGATGAAAAAATATCAAAATTAAGCCCCACAAACTCGGAGCGACCTAGGCCACTTTCAATATATAACTTATTAGGCAGAAATTTGAACTTGAATATATGAATAAATAAAATACTACCCTGCACGCTTGCAGTGAACTTATGTATTTCACAATAAACAGCATGGCAAAGCATTTTCTTTTCACCCGTGGATGTGAGCTTCTTTTAAATTGGGGAGTAAATGGTATTTAAATAACAAATAAATGGCTAACGAGGGCAATACAGCTACTTCACATCTCTCAAACCACTGGCTTCACTACCAATAAAATCACTCACACTCACAAAACAGCCCCTAGTTTTCCCAATTTTAGGCCGTCAGTTATGTGCACAAAACACCAGTCATCTTCACTCCCATCACAAACTCTATAAAAGCAACCGCATAATACGATAAAACTCAGCACATACATACTAATAGGATCAAAATGAGTTTGTCAAGAAGGGCATGGATTGTGGCAATGAGTATTAATTGGTGCGGTTGAGGCATTAAAAGACCAAGGGTTTTGTAGATGAAACTACATTATTAGATCCATTCAGCAATATGCAAAGAACCACGTTTGGTCTGTTTCTCGGGCCAGGAAGTTGTCTTCTTCCTCTTCTGGTGGGGTCATGTCACGGCTCAAAGAAGAGAAATTGATGCAAGCTGAGAATTCTTTGAGAAAAGTCACGTACTTTAGCTGCTGGTGTCCTAATAAATAGCAAATTTTTTTTTCTCGTAAATGAAAGTATGGAGTGCTTATTTGCAAGATATTATCAAGTAGAACAAATCAGCAAAAATGAGCACTCTATAGTCTATATTTTGATAAAAAGATGTTATGATTTAAATTTCAAAGTTTTATTTTCATGAAACCACCAAATTACAATCTTTATATTTACGGAAATGATAGAGCTGAATTTGTAAATTTTGTAAAATTAGAGATAAGGTTCACAATTGAATTTTAACATTGCCTGTGTTATTACTTATCTAGTTATCTAGTTTTTTTTTTTTTTTTTTTTTTTTTTTGAACATAGTTATCTAGTTCAATTATTCAAATATAGATGTGCTTATTTAGAGAAAATTCTACAATCCGTGTTTCATTCTTTAACATGATTAATCTTGTATAATCACAATTCATATCTATTCTAATGATTTATTAATTTTCCTTTTAGATTAATCTTTTACGATCAATTTAATATTAAGATGGCAAATGATTTCATACAGTCTCATCTCATGGGACCAGTTCCCTTTAAAACCATGATAATACTACATGACTTTCTCCAAAAATCTTGAAAACTCGAAGATGAATAATTCGGAGATCCTTCCAACTAGTCTATCTTAGGAAAATGCTTCTCTTGACGACAGTTGATGAATGCTCTCTCATTATGCTTTTCTGTTTCCTAACGTTAAATGGGTACTAATGAATGGCATGACCATATTGATTAATCTATAATACAGAACTTCAAAATAAGACTATCGTGCCAGACTAATCGAAGGAGAAGGAACAATTTTCCTGGACCAAACTCCTATATACTTTTAATATAAATTTTTAATTGAGTGCATAGTTAACTATGGATAATTGGAAATAAACCTAGAAGTCTATTAATGCTCGCCGTCGGATCTATTGGTTGATTTATGTCTATAGGTCGTTATGATCATGTTGGGTAAGCGGCTGTGTATGTGGTGTGTAATGCCAAGTCTTACTGTGGTATAGGGGCTGAATTACAATAGTTATTGTAGTGTCTCGGAAAGTTAAGACAAAGTTACTCAATAGGGTGTAATCTTGAAATACTTGTTCATCATGAGCACCGAATGTGTAGTTGGTTGGTTAGTGGCTAGGCTTTTTCTTTTTCACTCTCTCTCTCTCTCTCTCTTTTTTAAGGGTATTAGCTAATTGCCAAGTGTGGTGGGATCAATATGGTTCGTAATATAAAATAATTTGAAAAAGTTTAATAAAACAAATCAAATAACTAATAAACCTAAAGGTATGAATGAATTTGCTTTTCCTAGAGATTTTATATCCTCACACCAAATTTGTCATCAGAATTTAACTGTATAATTGTTCTAAGATATAATTAAATTTTGATACTTGAATAGCAAAAATTCAAATATCAAGCCAAACTTTTTTATTTATATAAAATACAGAAAATATAAAGAAATTCATAGAAAAATCTTTATAAAAACAAAGAAGCGACATGTTTTAAATTTTTGAGCAAAATTGAACAAATATAACTTTTTTCAAGAGTCGTAACTTTAAGAATTGAATCATACCCATTAGATTAATTTAAATTAGTTTATAATTGACTTCAAACCATAATTATGAATTGTTATGAATGGATGTAACCCAAATACATAAAACATTTCAAAGATTTAATCAAAAGTTGCCACTTTTTAAAGTTTTAACATTTAGGAAATTTTGCAAATTTAAGTGGTCTAGATCATTTCAAACGGGTCCAAATAATCTCACGCTATCACATTCTAATTATTTCATATAAACTTCATAATCTCCTTCTTTTGCTCTTGTTTAGTACAATTACCACTATAGTTAATTATAGAGCCTTTCAAACACACATTTATTATTTAGTAACACATTTGACAATCTATTTTTACAACATGTATATGAAACATGGAGCATAGATTATAAATATATATAATAACGTTAGATATAATCACACTATAATATCATAAAATATAGTTATAGGTGAAACAGGATCAACTGATCAATTACAGAACAAACTAGGGAACTATCAGTGAAATAATTTAAATTATTCAATAACTAAAATTGCATGTGATACAATATTAGTTCTAGATATTAAGTTTGAAGTAATTTTGATTCATGAAAATGAATGTGTAGAAATAGGTTTGATATATTATGTTTATTAATGTTAATTATTGATGTAATTGATTATGTGTAATGAAATTAATGTTATTGTTTTATGTATATTAATGTGTGTATAGTGTAATTAATGTTTGTATCTTTTATGAATTAATATGTATGTGTTATGTTTAAAATTATCTAAACAACTTATGTTATGCTTAAGAATTTGTTGACAGATTTTTACAAAGTTAAACCTATTTTTCAAGCCTAAATTAAACCCAAATGAACTCCAAATTAAGCCAAATTTAAATCTAAGTCTTATATGCCTCAAAAATCAAACTTAAGATAATAATGAGTCATAAATTTGAGAAAATATTGCCACTTTTAGCAGCCCTCATTTCCCATACGAATTTCCCTCTTTTTTCTTTCCTTTCTCTTTTCTTTCTTCAAACCATAAGCCCTGAACCAAAAATCAATATCAAGCTTTTGGATTCAAAAATCTCTCCAAGCCAAAGCCTCTATATGTAAGTCAAAGCTAGTATAAACTTTTGTTTTATTTCCTTTCTTGTAGTATATGTGTGAAACCTATGGTAGGATGAGTTAATGTCTTTTGAATTGTATGGTTTTATGCATTGACATCTATGTTAGGTTGTGTTTTATTGATATGTGAACTTGTTATGTAATATAGAAGTAGTGAGAAGTGTTGGGGAAAAGTGAAGTTTGTTTGAGTAGTTGAAGTTGAAGTGAAGAATAAGAAAGGATTTGATGTAAATGAAGTAGTTTGATGTGTTGTTTTGAAGTTCAAAGTTGCTAGGATTGGTTAATATGGATAAAGGATAGTGTATGAAGTTAAATATGTGTTTGAAGAAGGATTGAAAGTGTTATATGTTATATTTTTCAAAGTGTAAAACAGGGGAAGTAAAACACTTTTTGAATAGGTCTGTTTTTTAGCGTACGCCGGCATCTGGTACTTCAACACCGCCGGCGTAGAGGCGGTGTTGAATGTGATTAGAACTGATTTTTCTAAAGCCGCGTAAAACGCTGCCGGCTTTTGTAAAGAAAATTGACTAGTGTTTATTTTTCAAATCGTACGCCGATCACTAGGCTTCAATGCCACCAGCATAGAGGCGGTGTTGAATGTGAAAAGAATCAAAATTTTTAACTCCGGGCTTAACGTCGCCAGCGTTCAATCCAATTTTGCTTGTGTAGAAAGGCCGCGTATCCCCTGAGTTTTACAAATTCAAACTTCTTTAATTGTCATCTTTTACTTCATATATGATCTTCTAATGAATCTATAAGCTAAATAAATATGTTTTATGTATGAATTAGATGTTAAAACTATATGTTAGGTTTATTGAATCTCCTTGTATAGTTAACCTAGGATTGTGATATATATATATATATATATAATTCTACGTTTTGTTATTGATTTATTTGATATTCTTATTTCAGTTAAAGATTCTTCAATTATTCCCCTCCGAGTGAATATAGTAATACACTGTTGGGTACAATTACGCTTTGTTGTATGCTAAATTGATTTAATTCAATTGATTTAATTCAATTCGGCTTAATGCTTTAATGAACTGGAGGTCTATTACGCTGTTTAATCTGGTCCGAGGAACAACAAACCTATCATGATACAATGACATGTTAGTTAGGTGCTTAACCTAAGTCATGATGCAATGACTTTACCATGATGCAATGGTATACTATGATGCAATAGCGATCTGTTTTTTATTAAGTGGGTAGCTGATGGGGAGAATAGTATCTGAGTAACATTTGCTTAAACTTAGGGGGAAATACCATGGTTTAATTCAAAGTTTATGGGAATTGTGAACTAGACTCATGTTGTGGTCTGAGTTTAAGTAGAGTCGGGCAACGGTTTTTGAACTCTAAATGAACCTATTTCTTTATGGAATAGATATAGGAGATATAAGTATTCGGACTGCTTATATCAACCCCTGAGTAGCTGCTGTTACTCAAGACCCCTAAATTCCCATAACGTGATCCCGGGGTTTGAATACCCTCCTTTTGTTCTGTAAAAGAAAACTTAATAAGATAATGACTTGATCATTGATGCATTTCATTTTATTTAAGTTTGTTTGATAAATTGTTCTTGTGTGTTATTGCGTACTAGGCCTTTGGCTCACTTTTGCTACTTTGCAGGTAATGACGATGAGTTATATGATGATCTAGGATACGGGTCATATTTTGAGCGATTCATGGACGAGTGGGATGAGTAGGACTCAAATACCCTTAGAATTTTGGAGAAGTTTTTGTTTAAAACATAATTCTCTATATAGAAGGCTTGTTAGATAAGCCTAAGTGTAATAGACCTTAAGATCTCTTTACATTATCTTTTGTACTAAGAAAAACTTGTAATTTTTGTAGTGTCTTGTATTAATACTAAACCTTGTACATATGATGTGTATATATGTGTATAGATTGCTTTTATTAACAATCTTGTTTTGTTAAAGGTTGTTCATAAAGTTTTAGTAAATTTGATCAAACAATTTTAATAAACTGTTAGTTTTAGGACAACCTTACATATAATGTGAAAATGTTATATGTGGTTGTAGACTCGGTACTCTAAATCTCGGAATTTAGTAGGTCGGGTCTTTGCAATCAGTTTCTTAATTCCTAGCTGATTCTCTGACCTAGAACAAAAGAGAGCTAGCAATCCCAACTACTATTATATTATTAAAAAAAAAAAAGAAAAATAAATAGAATAAAAATTAGAAAATAATATTTAATCAATATTATTTATTCAAGGCATTAAATATATCATTATTAAACACACAATAAATAAATGTGCATTAGAAACATGCATAGTCCCATTTATATCTAACAAAAACAAAATCCTTTTTTTTTTTTTTTTGCACAATATGATACTTTTTCGTCTTATAATCTTATTTTTAGCCTTTACACTGTTCAACAGTCACACATTAGTGACAGTACGACTAAAGTTTGATATGTTTATATATTATTTAGAGGTCGGCAAGTGGGTTAAACGGGCCAACCCGGCTGCCCAAAAAAATTTTGGCTCACTTTAAAAATGGGCCAAAATTGCCTGACCCTAACCCAATCCACTTTAGCCCTGGGTTAAACGGGTCAGCCCACTTTTTGACCCTTTTAACCCACTTACAGATTTTGTGAGTTAAATGGGCCAAGTTGACCCATTTAACTTATTTATACTAATTAAATAAATATATATAATAAAAAAGAGAGTTTTATGGTGGATGTGCATCAATTTGTCATTCTTTGTTATAATTGACACATAAATTTAATCTCAAGTATAAAAAATCTCAAGAATAACCTTCATTAATACATATTTACCCTATAATTATTTATTTTATTTTTATAAAAGTGGGTTGGTGGGTCAACCCACTTAACCCGCGGGCCAGCTTTTTTTAGCCCATTTAAAAGTGGGTTGATTTTACCCAATCCACTTAACCCGCGGGCTAGCCCACTTTGGCCCGCAAATTAAGTGGGTTGGGTAAAATCAACCCACGTTTAAACGGGCTAAAAAAAGCTGGTCCTAACCCTTTTTTAAAGTGGGTTAAACGGCTGGCCCGCGGGCCATATTCCATTTGTTCAACTCTAATATTATTTATTCAAGGCATTAAATATATCATTATTAAACACACAATAAATAAATGTGCATTAGAAACATGCATAGTCCCATTTATATCTAACAAAAACAAATTCCTTTTTTTTTTCGCACAATATGATGCTTTTTCATCTTATAATCTTATTTTTAGCCTTTACACTGTTCAACAGTCGCACATTAGTGATAGTACGACTAAAGTTTGATATGTTTATATATAAATACAGGTAAGTCCTAAAAAAATCTTTTAGAAAACTCAAAGACTTTAATTTTTTTATATATAATTATTATTTTGAGTTTAGCATTTATCTTATTTATAAGTTTTTCTTTTTATTTCATCTCAAAAATTGAATTTGTGGCTTTATGGTTCTAGAATCAGACCGAAAACACTACTTCTTTCGATTTTGGTTTTGGTTCTCCAAAGTCTTGAGCCGAACCAGCGACGATGTCTTTATATAAATATATTTGAGAACGACTTGTATGTTCGTGATTTGTATAATAATTGGTTAATTAAAAACCAAACAAAAATCCTTCATACGTGCACAAATATTAAATTAAAGTTCCCAACATCATGTGTGCTGACGATTATGTAGGTAAGTCCTCAATTTCTAATCTATTTTTTATTCGACAAATTTTAAAGTTTATCTATATAATTAAAATAAAATAGTAAATTTTAGATAGCCTTTTGATATTTTTTTCTTATTCCAATCCTACATGTTAAAGAATCACAACAATTTGAAAATAATATGTTAATCTTCAATAGTTTCAAAAAAATTTATCACTAATAACTTATATAATTTTAATCAAGATCTACACTTAAAAACGAAGTTTTGCCTCGTTCTATTTTTAACAACATAAAGAAAAGGTACACCTGTGGTTTTGAGACTCCTTATTTTTGGGCGTAAATGGATTTCGATAAATCGAAACTGCGTGCATTGCATGTATGTACAAACCCAGCTTGAGCTTGCAGCACGTCAGTGTCTATCTCTACCGGATACACACGTACTTCGAGTTCGTACCATGAAAAAAGAAAAGATACAACTCCACTTTCATCCCCACTCAATCATGCATGTCTTATGTGGTCCTCAAGGGTAATAATGCCATTTCATATCCCCCGAACCACTGGCTTCATTAATAACTCCAAATCCACTGAGGACTCCTTAGCACAGCCCGCTGTTTTGAGTTTGCCCGAACTTCAGTCTTATCTTATCTCATAGTCATCATTGCCTATGTTATAAAAGCCTGAGAAACCCCACGATTGGCAAACAACTCAACAAAACCAAAATTCACAAAATTTCGATCACCTCCATATTTGATAACCTCTACAACCTTAAAAGAACATAGTACTCTTGAATCCAGACAAAAGGGTCATCGGAATGAGTTTGTCAAGGAGAGCTTGGATAGTAGCAGTGAGTGTTGGTGCTGTGGAGGCATTGAAAGACCAAGGGTTTTGTAGGTGGAACTACACCATTAGATCCATTCACCAACATGCAAAGAATCATGTTAGGTCTATTTCTCAAGCTAAGAAGTTGTCTTCTCCAACTTCTGGTGTGGTGTCACAGCTCAAGGAAGAGAAATTGAAGCAAGATGAGGATTCTTTGAGGAAAGTCATGTACTTGAGTTGTTGGGGTCCTAATTGATATAATGATATCATGGTGAAAGTCATGATTTATCTATCAAGAGAAAAAGGGCATCTATAGTGGGAATTAATGATGTTTTAGGAATTTTTGTGGAGGTCGTAAATTGTAAATAAATATAAAAGAGATGTACTATATGCCCCCATCAAATTGAAAAATTTTTAGTAATTTATGCATTAGCTACGCACCTACTGATTTGTTTCGTTCGGCATATGTAATTTGAGGATGGAAGAAACGATTTTAATTTAATCGATGATAAGCTTACTTGTCATGTGAATTTTCACAATGAGAAACTATCTTCGCCGTTTCCCCAAAATATTTACTAGTAGATAGTTGATCTTCTTCGGCCCAAAAAAAGAAAAAAAAGATGGTTGATCTTCTTGTAAAATAAATGTTGCCTTCTCTTTATTATTAGTCGTAAATAAAAACATAACAAGATTTCCCTTTTCTGATGAATTTAATTTTTTTTTATTTTTTTAAACCCTCTAATCTTTACTTTCTCCGAGCTCCATCCATTTTTCTATAATTACCCTAGATTGCATGTGAAGACAATTCACCGAAATAAATTGAATATAGATTGGATTTTCGACACGAAAAAGTGCAAATAATGGTTTCATATTCATCTAATTTTTATTTTATACTAGGTACACGGGAATGGCAATCTTGTGCTGTAGAAATAAAGAAAATGGGTAGAGAGAAATGATTGGTCATGGAAATGCGGAGGATCTTTACTTTATATTTGATACCTTATGAAGAAAATAGATTCATAAATGGAAGAAAAAGAAGATAAATAAAGTTGGTGTTTATTAAAATTATCCTCATGCCATTTTTGTGAAATATTATTAAGAGGTAATTTTGCAAAGGTATTTTTGTATTTACATACCGTTTTCCTTCATTTTTCTTACTTTCCACCCAAATTTGAAGAGAAATAATGCAACTTCCACTTTCCTTGGTCATACCATTTCTCTCCAAAAAGAAATTACCAAACACAAATATTTTTCTCCTTTTTTCTTAGCTTCAGTTGCTTTCGTTCGACTTCCTCTAATATTCTAATCCAAACATAGTGCTAGTCACTTTCCTTCCTCCGATCGACTTCCTCTAATCTAATCCAAGCATAGTGCTGGTCACTTTCTTCCTCCGATCCAAACATAGGGTTAGGATCCCCGTAATAGCTTTTGACAAAACACCCTTAGGAAATAAATGAAGTACATGTATATGTATATATATTAATAATTTTGTATTATAATATATATATGTAATAAATATATTTAATATTATAAATTAAAATATTCTCTAATTAATTAATACAAAATTTGATATATATTTATATAATAGTTTTATTTCAAAATATAAAGCAGTATCATTGCTAATATAGATGTATAATTGGTGATTAGAATAACATAATTTAATATTATTTATTATTTTTAATATGATATATGATACAATAGGATACTAATACTAATTTTGAAATGGTTAGAATTATATACAATATATAATAATATTATTGTAAATGTGATTAATTGCTATGAAGCAAATAAACTTATTTAATTTAGTTTTAATTTGTATTGTAATATATACAGATACTATTAATAAAAATATAAATTGTATTCAATTTATGATGACAAATAAAAATTAGTAGTTGTAATTGTATAACTTGACTATATTTATATTAATGTTATATAGAGTTAATGTAATAATAAGTTTCATAAATTCAATAGGAATTATTATGTTAAGGCTGCTTAAGTAAAAATGCTGCTTATAACAAAGGGTTACCTTATCCAATAAAATGTTTTGTTTATTTCCATTTCCCCTGCAAAGGAATTTTTTTTTTTTCACCTCTTTTATTATTATTTTCCTCTACAGAGGAAAATTATATGACCTCTAAAACATATATTTATTATTTTTATCCCTTGAGATCTCTAATTGGTCAAAAGTTCGAAATTATATGCTTCTGCATATATATTGTTTTGTATTTTGTATTTTCTTTTTTTTTCTCTCTTAGCAAGATATGTCGTACTTCTCGTTTGGTTTCCAAATTATCTTTACGCGTCACTAGGCTTATATATTAAATTTTATGATTTCTGGGATGGCTTCATAACGATTAAGTAATACTATACCTGTAGTAAGATTTTTAAATTTTCAAAGAAATGAATAATTAATTCCAAGTTTTGTCAATTGTCAAGGTATGCGGAAAAGGTAAATTTATAATATACAAATTTAAAGGTATCATTTAGAGGTTGGAGAATAAGTTTCAATTTTAACTTTGAAACCATAGCCTTAAAATAATGCACGCTATAGTTGGTTAAATTGGCTAGCCCTCCAACCCTCAAAATTTCAGATTGAAGCTAACTGCAAACTTTCTTCATGTTAAGTAAGACGAAATCTTTCTATTGGAAAATAAATCAATATAGAAGTGCATACCTTAATTGCTTAGTTACTAATAATCATGAAAATAATTATATATATGCATACACATAGTTTTACTAATAATAGTTAAGTTGAATTATAAAGAAAAATTGCACTGGATTTAGTGAATGGGTGGAAAAGGAAGAGATGATTTTCTTTACTCATTTCTTCGAAATATATCTCTATTTTCTTATTTTAATCTCTCCATTTTAATTTTTACCATAAATGATATATAGCTCAATTCAATACCGTCGGATGGTCCGAGTCATAGAGCATAAAAGGCCATATCCCAATAAGGATATCTTAGGAAGATCTTGGTAAAGTTGGATGAAAGATCATCAAACCGATTTTCTTCACTCTTGACTTTGATATTCTCGCGTGCAAGAAATAGACTCAAAAAATATTTTTCTAAACCAATTTGGACTTTGTTTATTTCTTATAAAGTTTTGTGACTAAAAGAATTGAACTATTTTTTTATATATAATGAAAGCCTCTAAACTTTTTGAAACCCACATCTAATACCCATGCTATGCAATAAAAGAAGGGATTAATTCTAGTCGTTAGATTTTTGAAAATGATCCAATGGTTAATAATATCATTTAATCTCAACCATCCATCCAAACATCATCTAATGATTGGTATCAACTTCCAATATATATAAATAAAAGTTTTATTTATTCTACATATTATTAAAATTGAGTAATGCAGAAATTTTGTTGAAACATCTTTACCAAAAATCAAAACACCTATTCAATGAAGAATGAATTAAGAATCATAAAGTCTTCTTAATTTGATCTGTGTCACATTTACATCTTTGAGGGATCTCTTCCTAAGACATCTTTACAAGTATTATTATCCCGACTAAGTACTTATCGACTAATTAATGTTACGTTATATTCACTTTTTATGATCATTTGCATTTCTAACTAACATGGCATCTCGCAAGACCTATGAGATCTTTTTCCCTTCTTTTCCCTTAAAATTTATACAAGAATGAAACTTCCCTCATTCTAGTAGGGGATAGATTTTATGTCGATCGAATTATAAAACTTGCATATTTGTGAAAATTAAAAAGTGAAAAAAAAATGGACACTATATATTTGGGCCCGACCACCTTTAATAACGACGTATAAGTAATTTAACAAAACACATGAACTTTACCTTTTCTACAGGCCATTAAACTCAAACTAAAGTGATTAAGGCAATAATATAACCGACCCACTATTTACCTTTCATATTATCTAGAAGTATTGCTTAATTAACTAACAAGACGGAACCAAAAATAAAGGGGGGTTTTGGTGATGAAAGAGAGGACAAAGTGGACGGTCCAGTGCTTATGCCCATGCCAAACACGATTTCGTAATTTTACTAACTTCGTTAAACAGCATTTTGAGGTCTGTCCCAAAAAATACGTAAAATAAAAGCATTTCAAGGCACTAATAAAGCATACTTAACAAAAAAAGTGTGATCTTAAGGTATTGGCTATACACTGTTCATAATTACAATTACATTACATTAGTTAAAAAGGATAAATAAAGCTAACATAACACGTATCTAGAAAATATGGATCCGAATCGCCCTAACTAGGGGTGAGGAAGGTCCAATACATGGATCTATCTGCCGTGTCCTGAGCTAGGTCAGGATAGGTCTGACATGTCCTTTTCTTACAAGAACAAATTTGAAGAAACAAAAATTCTTGACTTAAAATACAAAATGGGTTTAAAAATATGCTACTCTTTAACCCATATTCATTTAATACTATTACATATGTGCAATTATTTATAGACTAGAGTAATATTCTTTTTTTTTTTTTTTTTTTTTTGCGAAGACTAGAGTAATACTCTAAAAAAGTAGAGTTCACCAAAAAAAAAAGTATCATGTTATTTTGAATTATATTAATTACATGATACATGATTTTAAATTATATTTATAACATATGTTGTTATCAACAACGCATTAAATATTATGAAAATATAATTAATAATTTCTATTCATAGAGAAAATAGTCTAAACATTAAATATTATTTTTTATTCATTATTCTCTTTTCTATTATTTTGTATTCTACATTTATTTTTATTGATAACATTTACTTTCTATTCCAATTTTATTGATGCAATAATCCGCTTTTTTTTTTCTAACAATATTAGACTACTTTTTTTTTATCTCACAACATTGGCCTTAAAAATATTTTGTAATCCCATTATACTAACACAACAATTAAACTTTTGTATACAAATAAATACTCATCATAAAAAATCTATATGAAAATAGGTCAAAAGCTTTAATGCTCTTAGACCCAATTATTATTTTGAGTTTAAATTTTTCTTAAGTAAAATTAAAATCCATTATTTTTATTTTAACTTTTTTCTGTGTAAGAAAACAAAAATTCATTCCATTAGCAATAGTTTACTAAGATGCAGTACACAAGGTATGAAATCCTAACAAAATAATTAAAGAGATGGGGTATATAAAGACCTAATCCAAAATAGGCACATCTCTTTTACAACTAAGGATTGGAATATCCCTTTTACAATATGAATTCTACATAGAAAATGCAAAATTAGCACTCTAGCCAGACAAAATCCCATAGTGAGATGAAAAACAATAAAAAAAAAAAAAAGGAATAGAAAAAAACTTCCACTTATTCTAAAAACTATGACACTTCAATATCAACACGATCGTTTTCAATCCAACTATATCTGCAAATATGGGATTGTGGTGATGGAAACATAATATTGATAGACTGACAGTAATGAGAGCAATATTAAGAAAAAAATCTAGATTTGAGATGATAAAAGTAGATCTATAGATATGAATATCAGTAGTGATGGATTTGTGTTTTAGATGATGAATGAAGGGAAAATGTTTGAAAAGAAGGGGAGGCGGGTGACCAAGCCACCCCTTATAGTACGGTTTGGTTAGAAATTTTACAAAGAGAGTGTCTGTGTTTGTTTTGACTTTAAAAAATAAAATTGGGTTGTTTTATGGTTTTGGAGCCGCAACTGGAATTGAAAACTACTAGTTTTATAGATCTGGGTCAAAATTGTCTCCCACATTCTTGATTGTCTAATCTCCAAACTTCAGATTGGTGGTTTCGATTTTGATTCCAAATCCATAATGGAGTCTAGTCCAAGGACTATAGTTAAAGAGAAAGATATCAAATTTGATACTCAAATTTTTTACAAAAATTCAATTTTGTACATAAATTTTGAAGTGGTAATTTAAATATCTAATCAAAATTTTTGTAACTATTTTTGCTATCTTATTAACACCGTTTATCTTGTTTCCTGACGTAGAGGAAGTAGTTTATCAATGTTACATGGTGTAAGAAAATAGTAAAAATTGAATGATGCTTGTCACTACAAGAAAACTAAGATTTAAAAATAGAAATTATGCCTCTAAACGTAAATTTTTGTTGCAAAAATCATCATGATCGATTCCTTTGTATAAATAGAACTTCTTTTTCTAGTTTTCTATCATAGAATTTTTGTCTCTAAAATCTACTTTTCTTACAATATATCTCTTTCACATTAGCAAATAAGACAAATAGTGTTAAGGAGATAATAAATATAGTTACAAAAGTTTAATTATGTGTTAAATTGACTACATGAAACTTCATGTATTAAATTGAACTTTTATGCCAAGTTCAAGTATCAGATTTGACTAATTTGACATTTACCCTAAGTTGAATCAAGGATTTTGAAAAACTTTATTTAAAAAATGATTTTGAGATAATCAATTCAAGGGACGTTAAATTATTGGATTTAGATTAAGAATACTTGAATAAGGTTTTAAGGTTAAAAATCCAATTTTATATCCTGAGTTGAATTCTTGATTAAGAAAAAAGAAGATGTAAAATAAGGGAAATTCAATTGACTTAATTAAGAATAGATAAATCAAATTAATTGTTAAAATTGTATGTTAATTCCTATGCTTGTATAAATTTATAACTTCGATGGGTATGTATTCATTGGAATCAAATAACGCGTTATATATGTGGTGTAATCGATGGGATCAAACATCCCATTTTTACTTCTGTGTGGAAGTTTGAATTGGATGAAACATGTGAGATTTAGGGATGCAATTGGGTCAAGTTTCAAACGGATCATGTGAAGCAAAAACCTGGCCCATTACCCTAATGGGTTTACCAAACTCACCTATAATCCTATAGGACTTTTATATTATATCCAAACCTACCCTATTGGATTTGCTCTAGAACCCAAAACGATCTTATAACTTTATAACCCCATAACCCTACTTTTTTCCAACCTATTTTCAAATGTTAATAACAAATTCAAGAGAAGTCAATACTTCTGACACATGTTTCCTATAAGAAAAAAAATGAAAAGATGCATGTGGAATTGATAGAATATGTAGCAACCATATTCATATGCAATATTTAAACACACACACACATAATATTACTTTTGTCATCATGTCTCATTGGAGACTTAGACAACGACATAACATCTTAAGAACATAGTTAAATTAAGTATCCTATGTGTTTTACTATTTGTGTGTGTTTTAGTTAGAATATGAGATATGTGTGGAGTGTGAATGATGAAACACACCAAGGGTTAAGGGTTATTAGTTACGTTTTAGCAGCTTTAGTCTTTATAATTTTTGTTTAATTTTATTATTACGTTAAGTATCTTATGGGATTCGAACCCAACCCTGTAACTATATAGGGTTTTAGCTATATATGCAAATTTGATCCTAAAAATTATTGGATTTTTAGTAAGTTGGGAACCCTGTGGCAGCCCACCTAATTGCATCCATACATGGCAATTTATTTTATAGTGATTAGCATGATACAGTTAGTAAACCAAGAATCAAAGTGAAGTTTCTGCATCAAATGATTATGAAATATAGGATTTAGTTTAGAAGTAAGCTGATTAATAATTTTTAGATATTATGTACTTTTGGATTATATTAACAAAAAGAGTTTATTCAAAAAAAATATATTAGAAGAGAGTTTGAAAAAAATATATGTGTGTCCATGTTTTTAGATTTAGTAACAGTTTTAAGTCTTGTATATTCTTGTTTAGTGTAAAAATATATGATAAATTGATAAAATCCTTTGATTTGAAGTTATTACTTTTATATGTGATATCCCTAACATACAAGATAGTGAAACTCTAATAATCCATGTATTTTTTGGTGTAATTACTTAGAATTCACTATAACTCTAAAGTTGTAAAAGTTAAGTGTGATTAAAAGATAACACTTCTAAGACGAGTGGCCTCCTAGGAAATAGTCAGCACGAAGAACAAAATCGTATGACAGTTTGCAAATGTAAACAATACCTTCATCGACAGAGTTCCGAGTTGATATAAGAGATATTGAAGCAATTCACTAACCAAAAGTCGGGAAGTTAGGTATTATATTCGGTAAAGTGCCTCAAAATGGGAGCACCTTTAAAGTCTCTCTGCCTTTTGTGGTTATGAACTTCTGTGATAAAATCAATAAGGATATCGGTTCTATAAGTAGGGAAGAATATAATACCCATCAAATATAAATATAGAACTTCAATTATCGATGTGTCTTTTGATATAATGGCTTAGAATTTATCAAATGCTAGAGTTAAATGTACTTACGAAGATAATCTCAAAATAGATGACCTCATGAAAAGTAGTTAGTACGAAAATAAAACTGCATGGTTTTTCACCAAAATAGACCATACCCAGACACAAAGTTGGAGTTCGTTATAAGTGGGAAAAAGAAAATGCTGTGTTACTGTATTCGCACTATGTAAATATGCTTTTCGTTCTTCTGTGGTGTTTACCAATTGCATGAAAAACGTTCAATCACAAAAATCTTCTGGATTAACACAATGTCCATTTCTCCTAATTGAGGCATATGCTTTTAGAATAGAATATGTAGAAAGTAGATGGTGATGTTGACTTCATATTTATTGTTACTCTCGTAATGGCAACTAAAGCAACCTCCCTTTCTAGTGCAAAGGCATATACATGCATCATGACAATTTGGCATGCTCTCTTCTTTTTCCTAGTTTTAATAAAGTCTAGCTTTATCCACTTTTAAGGAGAGAATAATTGATATGAATGTTTTAGCTCGCAAGCCAAGGAGGTAAAGGGAGTCTTTAAGCGCAAAAGCCAACAACATAGGCGATAATTACTTACGGCGGATATAAGCTTTCTTTTCTCTCAACGGTATTGGAAAAATTATGGAGGAAACAGATAGACATTATTAATCATTAAATGTAATGCAAGGAAAGAATTTGTATATAATTTTAAAAAAAAAAAAAGGCTAATCCGCTTCCCAAAATTTGTAACAACCAATAGGATTTATTTAAGTATCGTCCTCTCAAAAGAAAGCATTCGGGATACTGCAATTAGGTGAGCTACAATTTTTGAGTTTAGGAGGTACATCATAATCTTCTAGTCGAATTACAAATTTTTCCTTGATTATACTCATTCCCATAATCCATCTCACATATACTACATAGAATTCTTTATTAAAGATGTAAGTTTTGCTGAGCCCTATTTATATTTTTTAGAAAAAAAAAATTTAATTTTCCATGCTTGTATAAAGGAAAATGAGTCAATCATTGTAAAACATTTTTCCTTATTTTAGAAAATAAAGACTAATCTTTAATTTTTTTTTTTTTTTTTGAAAAAACCACTTACAAACTATAAATATGAACTAGATAAATTGAGATAACATGACATTAAATTCAAGTTCAAGTTAAAATTTGATCTAATTTAGAGTCTAAAGCTCCGTCTTGATGTTAAGAGCAAGTGGTATTTAATAAGGATGAGTTTTTTTTTATATCAATATTCTTTACATAATTAATTTACTCATACTCAATTAAACAAAAGCGCTTATTTCTAACCATCATGGAATTTTTAAATTTTCAACTTTATAAACTACATAAGTTGCCTCCGATTTGAGCTTTCCTGAAGTGTAACTAAATTGAATTTAATGATATATTAAGTTGAACTTATTAAGTAGTTTACTAATTGGCTTGTTTAATTGACACATGTTTATGTTTGGAATCGTTTTTCTTCTTGCATGTTGTATATTTTGTGTTGTAAATGAGCTAAGTCAAAAAAGTATAATACTAAACTCAAGCTTCAATTCAACTCAAAACTTAAAGATCTCAAGCTTAACAAAAGCTATATATAACTTACAAATTTAAATTCTGAGTTGACTTAACTAAACTTTTTGGGACTTCATTCATCTGAAGAACATCTGTTATTCAAATTAAATTAATATTCGAATTCAATGTAAATTCAATTAACATTCAAACTCAACTCAAACTTAATTAAATTCATAAGTTAATCGAGTTAAATAATTTTAAGTCCAACTAGGTAAACTACTCAAGTAGTTTAACTTTAATTTTTTTAAATCAAATTTATATACTTTTTAAATCAAATTTTAAATAATTTACAAGTAATTTAACTTGTTGATAGCCTACGGAAGATATGGCGTTTATTGTGCTTCTATAACTTAGGCGGAAAGGGATAATTAAGAGAAGCAAACATTACATTATATAATAGCAGAGTTTGTTGGATCTGAACAAATCATCAGTGTTATAGCATCGGGCGCAATCTTAATTGCAATTTCACCTAATAACCGGACATAGATCCAGTAGGACAAGTATCATTTGACGACATGACACATCATTCACTATGACACATCTTTTCTTTAATTGCAAAATATTTGGCTTTTATGAATTTATATATCACTTAATTCCTAATTTTATACACGAAATCTCCAAATTTTCAAGATGATGTACTTTTAGATCCTTATATGGCTATTCCAACCCTTATAAATATATCAGAAGTTCAAAAATTTAATAATAAAATTAGCCATAACATAATGGTTGAAAACTAAAGAAATAAGATATTAAGAAAGTAGGAATTTCTATAGATGGATCGAATCGGACCATTAAAGTTAACATAATAATTTAATACGAATCTAAACTATTAAATAAATAACGAAATTGACTCCATTAAAATGGATGGATCATAAAATTTTTTGAGATCGTTATCTCTCCTTTCTTTTTTTTTTTTTGAATATAGTATCTTTAATTTTTTTTTTTGGGATATTTTATCATGGTAAAATCAGACTAAACAGGAAATAGTCTACTTCTCTAAATTTTTTTTTTTTTCTAAGATTTAGATTTAATCACTCAATCGTAAATGTAAAGATAAGCGGTGTTTTTGCAAATTAACTTTTTTTAATTCCTTAATACTCTTTCTTAAACAAATCAAAATCATGCGACATTAACCAATCTACCCGCGACTTTTGATTCCTAAAGACATGATTAACATTCCATTATCACACCGAAACAACTCAACAATAACAAATAAATAATTCAAACAAAATAAATAAATCCGATGGTACTTAGTAGTATTTTATGACATTGACATCTCACAGAAAATTTATCTCCTTGCCACCTTTAAAGAAAGTGACGACTATTTATATAACACAGCACACACGCACATATTCCAAATTCTCCTTCACACAAGAACAAAAAGCTCTTCCACAATTTCCCTTTTCATTGCAGCAGCACTACTTGAAATTTTGAAACAACCCCAATATGCCTATTGATATTGAGAAAACAGAGAACAATGATAATAAGAAAGCATGGATCTTTTGTAAATTGCCATTTTGGCAATCCAATGATGGCAGTAATGGGGCATCTGGGTCTGCAGGGTCCAGTTCGACGACGTCGTTAAATGGGCAGAATGGTAATAACAACCACCATAATGCAGTTGCTGCAATGGCGAAGTCTTTGATTCCTACCAGAAGAAGACTTCGTCTTGATCCTCCAAACAAGCTGTATTTTCCATGTATGCAAATTTTATATTACTCTTTACAAGGATGCTTCTAATGTTTTCGACAAAAACACCAAGATGGTTGTAGGAGTTAATGTTCATGTTTATTAGTTATTTTCATGATCGGATTTTAGTCATCCTAGGTTCGCTTTTACTTGTTCTTGTCCCAATTTGATGTTTAGAACAAGTTGAGCACTCCAGCAAGTTTACAAGTTTAGATCCTTGGCAAGAAGTAAAATACAACGACATAACAACACATGTTTGTTGTTTTGTTACTGGTTGTACTTGCGAACATGGATTGGACAAGTTCTTTACAGTTTCCTTCTGTTTTTAAATTTTCAGATGAACCTGGAAAGCAAGTTAGGAGTGCCATCGAAATCAAGAATGTGTCCAAGACTCATGTAGCTTTCAAGGTAAGTATACTAACACCGACAGATGCTTCTAATTAATTGTAACATTCCTATCTTGTTTGGTAATGGATCGCGAAATCGGTGTAAGATGTTGAGGCTATGACTTCACATTGGTTGATTTTCCTTTTCTCATTAGATCAGACTGTAGAATATCAAGTTTCCACTAGTAGTGAGCATTGTGTGGTGTCTGCTTTTTGCTTACTAAGCCATAATCGATAATCCGTGTAGATGTTATCATTTGATCCTTCTTGTTATTGTTACCTTCAGTTCCAAACCACTGTTCCAAAGAGCTGCTATATGCGGCCACCTGGAGGCGTACTTGCTCCTGGAGAGAGTCTTATCGCTACTGGTAATTCTCAATTCTAGCCAGAACCTACATTGCTATGCTCCCTAAAGCAAAATTTCCTGTTTTCTTCTTCACTCTTACTATTCCATCAGACCCCATCTAGTGGGATTCAAGCTTGAGTAATTTTGTCTTTATTCTTAGTACGATTTTTTCGAACCTATGGATTGATTGCTCATTTATGTAAGTTTGTGCTTTTTGAAATTTTCATTTGACTGCAGTTTTCAAATTTGTGGAGCCACCTGAGAATGAGGAGAAACCGTTTGGCCAGAATAGCAGGGTTAAGTTCAAAATTATGAGCATAAAAGTCAATGGTGACATGGAGTATATACCAGAGATGGTATGTTTTATTCTTGTAACCCACCAACAATTAGTCATATGTTTTTACCAGAGTACTCAATATGTTCGAAAGTTTATCTTAAGAGTTTAGATTTCAAGAAATTCCTGTTACCAGAACCATGTTACAAAGAGTAATGTGCGTGTATGTATATATATCTTGTTACCAAGCCTCGGATAAATCTTACAATCTTCATATGAAGTTTTGTATGGTAAAAGATGGAAGTAGTTGAACCATAATGTTGCTAGATTCATGACCCGGATGCTGTGAAAGAAATCCCCATATTTCCATCTCATTTGATCCATTTCTAATGCCTCTTCAAAACGAAAGATTAAGATATAGTTAATTATAGTCATCACGGACTCGTGATGTAATGCTGCCATAGATTTATGTCCTTGTCGAAATTGAGATATCCTGTCCAGTTGGTTGTGAAATTGCTAAAGAGAACTATCTTTTCATCATGATCATATGCAGTTCGAAGAACAGAGTGACCAAGTGTCAGTGGAGCAGATATTGCGGGTTGTTTTCCTTGACCCTGAAAATCCAAACCATGTATGTCCAATGGATTTTCTGTTCCAGTTTGTGAATCATATGAGATTCAGGTTTCCATACAGTCAACCCCTAAAATTTTTTTGTTTCATATCCTATGAAGTTAATGGAGAAACTCAGAAGGCAACTAGCTGAAGCAGATGCTGCCCTCGAGACAAGAAAGAAACATCCAGAGGAAGCTAATCCAGGATTTGTAGGGGAAGGACTTGTGATAGATGAATGGGTAAGGGATTCCAGTTTAATCCATCAGCCTTATTCTTATTAGCTCATGTTTAATCATTTGCTTCTGTTTCCTGTTGTAATGATCTGCAGAAAGAGAGGAGGGAAAGGTACTTGGCGCGCCAGCAAGTTGAAGGGATTGATTCGGTCTAGCTTTTAGCCTATCTTAGTCATATCAAGCAATGCATCGACTTCGAATCGAGTTTGGATTTCAATCAAACCGATAGTTGTATTGGTTTAAGTTGTATTAGAAATTGCGATGCATTGAATTAACTAGAACTGCATGCTAGCTCCTGCTAAATAACATGTAAATATGAGATTTTGTAAGGTATGAAACAGCAGTTATGACAGTTTATAGGACTGTTTATAACAGAAGTAAACTTGTTGACAAGTGTTTATTGTCTCCAGTATCATGTCTCAATTGTGTTTCTGTCAATAAATATTTGATACATGTTAAATAAATTAAAAAATATATAAAAATTTTTAAAATATAGGTAGCATTTCTTAACGTGTGTCAGATGTTGATTTACAGGAACACAATAAAGATAACTTGGGACTGCAAACTTTTTTCCTAAACTTGTGACAGGGAATTAAATGTACCTTTGCACATTTCAGTTCAAATTTCAAATAAATGGGATGATACTCCAAGAAATTCCAAAATGTCAAGATTAAAAATCAAAATAATTTTGAAGTGCTTGCAATTAATTTTAGAGTATTGGCATTCAACTTAATTGGAACGTAAACTAAATCTTGCTCATACATTTTAAGCTCAAGCATGAGTTTCACTTATTTAAGTACGTGTCAACTTAATTATTTAGATATATGTATATATTATATAGAATTATTTTAATGAAATTGATGTTAAACCTTAAATTCAATGCAAACTTATTATATTTATATTTTGCTCAAATCCTATTAAACTTTATAATAATTAGTTCAACTGGATATTATAAAACTCAAACTCAACTCAATAACAAGCTAAATTCTTATTAAGCATTATTATATTATTTTTTTCCTAGTCAATTGATTTGTGCGATTTGAGAATAAATCAAGAAAGTGGTCTCTACAAGCAGATGTTGGCCCAGCTGATAAAGCTTCACGCATTCCAAAATATGGTAAAGAATTGTTATGGTTCCTATGGTGGTGACGAGGGTAAAAAAATCATAAAATTTCTAATGATAGAAAAAAATAATAATAATAATAAAGAAGGAAAGTGGCCACTCGGAGGAATGATGATAAATGATCATTTCTTATGTTTATCTTGCCAGAAGGCTCCCACCATTTTATAAAATAGTTATAAAAGCATAAAAAGAAAAGGAAGATGTCTTTTCGGATACCGCTTGGGAGGGATTTTAATTAAAGGTTATGATCATGGAGGTTACTATCAGAATAAACTCGAGAAGGCATTTATGCAGCAATATATCAGGCCAAGTGATCCTGCCATAATACAAAGAATTTTCGATAAGATAAATCTTGTTTTTTATATAATTTCTTTTTCATAAATGATTGCATGTAATTGATAGGAATACGATTGAAAACACCGTGTAAAAATTAAAATAAAAAATAAAAGAAAGCTTTATTCATATGGACAAAATATAACTTTACCATAAATCTTAATCAATTTAATAGGATAATTCACCATATTTCATATTGTAGACTGTTTTTCCTAGTTTTTTTAAGAGCAAAACGAAACAGTTATTTAATGGTTGTGGCATATATTTTCGAATTATTTAGGACAATTAATTAATTAGTTAATTAGTAGAGAGACCAATAGATCATTGGCTAAACTGTAACACCATAAAATAAGGACATTACAACCCGTCACGTGTCTCTCTTTATAAGAACACACTAAGGTTATGAAATACTAATCCACATATTATATCAAAAATACATCTTCAATACTCATATATAAAAGGTACCTGTTAAACAATTCATCATATAAGTAATATCTTGAAGTAACTTGTTGACATAAATCAAAGCCAACATCATCCTGACTTATAACTTAACCAAAAAATCTCATAAAGAAATCTTAAACTCATAAAGTAAATAAAATATTTCAAATTACTTCATAGATTATTAAATCGTATGTATCTAAAATCCACCTCTACTGATCCTTTGCAGAAAAGTTAAGTTCACTATCGTCATCCCCATGATCTACAAAGATGTCATATCCAGTAAGATCATGAATCACTTTATCTTCTCATGTTCTTAAAAAATGAATGGAATGAGCGAAAACGTCCAATACACCAAACCATACACAAATACATATGCACACACAACATATATATTCAAATGCAACTATTTCTAATGTAACAAACACAAATTGTTATCTTTTAAATTAGCCAGCATACAACACAGTTTAAAACTATTTGTAGTCTAGTCCTAAACCTGGAATAACTTATGACTCCATAAAAACAACATATAGAAAATAGTAATTATACATATATTGGTGTTGGAGAATCATCCACATACCGCGGCCTCTGCCAAAACCTAATCTACCGAAATCATTTCTATGCACGAGTCCACTAGGGACAACCTCACACATAGATCATTAGGATGCCTCGTTAGTATTACACTCTGTGTAGTCTTTACTAACCAAAGCCAAACACAAGCATCAAAACAATTTAATATGTCATGTAAAATTAAATTGATTTAATATTCTAACCCTACACACATACAACAAGCAGCTCTACACCTACTAGCACATACAACAAACAAGATAAGGTCATACCTGAATTCGATTCAACTCCAATCTCACCAACAGAACTTCTATCAGAGAAGAATTCCTAATCTCACAAGAATTCCTGATCCACAACATATCTCAATCAATTTCGATTTCATGCACATAATAAACTGTAAGGACCCGGATTTTTACCTTTATATTTGATATGGGGATAACGGATCCCCAACCACATATAACCCCTAAGATTATATGTAAGGTTGCCTAAAGGGATAGTTTGAGTAATTGTTTATCTAATTCTATAAGATATTATACAACAAAAGAGATATTAGCAGCGGAATAACTCTACTTCTAAATAGCTACATACATACATATATACATATTACATCCAAAGGCTTTTTATAAGCCTTAACCAAAACTCTCAAAACACCACTCTACTAACACAATATTTACACCATCAACCAAAATAAATCTCATCTAATCTATTACATTTATAGGGCCCATTGAGTCCATGGTCATCTCTAATCCTCCAACCCATCAAGAAAATCTTCGAAGTCAGTTCCGTACCCCATACTCGTATAGAACTCATCGGGATTATCACCTGAAATAGATAAAATATGAGCCAAAGGCCCAGTACACAAGTAACGAATACAAATGCGAAGTGAGTCACACATTCTTAGGCTAGATGCATTATGCAACAATCGCTTATTCATTAATAAGTCTTTAATTAATAAGACAACACGAGAGTATTCAAACTCCGGACAACAAGGTTCTAGTATTACGTCCGCCTCTCTGAGTGGTCCCTACTGTTCATACAGACTAGGCAGCCCCACCTTCCGGCGTAGCCCGTAATACTAGGGGTTCCTCAGTAACGCATCACGACGCTCAGGGGATTGATATGAGCAGCTCGGATACTCATATCTCCTAAACCATTCTAACCGTTAACGAGTAAGTACCCTGCCCCCAATCTGAGCAGGGTGTCGCTCTCCGAACCAGATTCAACGGCAAACAACGACAATCAACATTCAGATATCAATAAGATTTTCTTAATTTAAGGTAGTTTGATTCGGATGCCTATCCTAACAAAGAGACAAGCAAGTTATTGCGTACCTGAGATAGCTCGAGAGTTAACAGGGTCGACTGGGCGAGGATCTATCACTGTTTAATCAATATTAAAGTTCACACTTAGCTTAACTCTAATTAGCTAGTACAAAATATAAATACATCCAAGAAATCCAAATAAATTAATTCGAAGTCAAAATAAAGCATTTAAACATCCTAATGTACCTTAGATCGCTTAACAAATACATAAATACTCAAATAACAAACTTCGGAAAATTTTAGAAAAAGTTCTTAAAATTCAAAAGCACAGGGGATACGCCGACACTCAACGCCGGCGGCGTTGAGCCGGTGTACAATGTTCTGAAAATTCACACTGCCAACGCTGGCAGTGTTCAAGGGTACGCCGTCAGCCTTTGCACCCTACGCCGGCGGCCTTGAGCCGGCATAGAATCCAAAACCAAAGTTTTCAAAAACGTCTAGAGAGGTGTAAGCCGGCCGCTTATATAAGTATGCGGGCAACCTTCACATGTACGCCGGCGGCCTTGATTCCCAGAAGCCAGCATACAATATGGAAGAAAGAACGCCGGCTGACTTTTCTAGTGAAAGCCGGCGGCGTTTAGTCGGCTTTAAGAAATTTGATTCTGTGGATCTTCAACACCGCCTCTACGCCGGCGGCGTAGAAACTCAAATTGCCGGCGTACGTTCTGAAGAACAGACGCTGGCAATTCTTTAGCGTAAAAGCCAGCGGCGTAACAAACGGCGTTAGGAAAATTGATTCTGTGGGCTTTCTACACCGCCTCTACGCCGGCGGCGTAGAATCCCCAGATGCCGGCGTACGTTCAAATTTTAACCTATACGAAAATTGTTTTTGAAATCCCCTGTTTTTCCACACTTTGATCAACTCTCAAAAATTTTCCAAACTTAGTCTAAACTTTCTAAAGCTTGTTATATGCTCCAAATACTATCCTTACAACATGAATTCCACCTCTAATCATCAAATTACTAATCACACTTCAATTCTCAATTCACTACTCAATTCTTCAATTTTTCTATAACACTCATACCCACACTTCCATACTCCTATGAGATGTAAACTACCACTCCATTAATCATATAATCCTATTCAAACTATCATCCATGCACCAATTCAATTTCATACCCATTATCACCTCAAAATTATGTCTATACTAACATTTACAAACAACACATCATAAGACATGAAATAAAAGATAAAGGTTGCATTAAACTCACATGGTTGAATCTTGGCTTGGAATGTTATTCAAATCCTTAAGCTTGTAGTATACCTTGGCTTAGGGTTTAAGATTTTAGATTGAGAAAAGAAAGAAAGAAAGAAGATGAAATTCGTATGGAAATTTGAGGCTGCCAAAAGGGGGTCTTAATTTGCTCAAAATCAAGCCAATACTCATCCAACAATTGTCATTAGGGGTATATTTGTCTTAGGTTTAATTTGGGAAAATTTCAAATGCATTTGGATTAAATTTGAGCTCAAAAAGTGGGTCTAAATTTAGCCAAAAATTCTGTCATGTTTTAAATAAATTCAAAAGCAATTTAATTAAATTCTAAACATAACATATGCATATTAACTTGCAAAAAGACACACACATTTATTATACTATACAAACATTTATAAACATCCAACAATAATATTAATTCATAATACTAATCATATATAAATAACACATTCCTTAATTATATTACTAAGCATACACACACACACACCACACACACACATATATATATATATATATCATTCCAATAACATATTAGCATACAATATAAGGAATTCATGGCTATTTCATAAACTCCTAACCCTGAATTCCATAAATTGTACTCCTAATCACAGATCTATAAAAGATCAACACGCCTATTCCTTTTGTTCACAATTAAATAAAACCTTCAAACACAGATTTCACCAAAATTCTTAGTTATCTCCACAATTCCTTCAATATACAAATTTTCAATTAATAAAACAATTACTAGAAAAGATTATAATTTTAGAACCACAAAGATTTGTTTAAATCCACACTTACCTAGAACATGCAAATCTTGCTTAAATAGAACCTTAATTTAAACAAATAATATACTACGATCGTAATCCTATAATTTGCTAATCTTAAGAAATTACAAATTCTAAGACAGATTTTACCTTTAATTGAACCATATCTTGAATCAAAATAGGGTTCTTCCTCAAAAGCTCCTTCAAAAACCACAAGCAAAATCCTAAGAAAGATGTAGATTTCTTGAATCCTTGAAAAATCATGATTAGATTTCTTACCTAAACCAAAATCTTGATCTCCTCTTAATGAGGAACTCACAATAGATCTTTTTAGAGAGGTTTCTAGGTTTAGAAAGAAGAGGAATAGGGTAAAGATATAAATAAACTTTCAATTTTCGTAACAGTACATTGAAAACAAAAGACAAAAAATCCTTCAATTCTTGTAACAGCATAGGAATCAAAAAGACGCGAAACCCTTCAATTCTTGTAATAGCACAGGAATCGGCAAGACACCTTATGTCTTATATGCTTGTCATATAATACACTTAAATATAACTTATGAAGATGGACTATAAAACCCTCTCATTTTATATCAAATAACATATTTTCCCTTTAATATAAAATATTTATTTGTATATTACAAAACCATAACAACTCTGTATGACTAACTAATATAGTGATACGCCACATTTTTTGCTTCATATAGATTCAGGTCTTACAAAGTTAAGTCGAGATAGTATAGCTATAAACTCAATGGAAGTTAGAATTTTAACTCGGATTTAGCTTGATTAAATTTGTTTAAACTCGATTTATATAAAACTTTCTTTGATAAGATTGAAATAATATCAGTATTCAAATCTAATTCTCCATTAAGCTTACAAACTAATTATACTAAAATGTTAAATATTATAAAGTTTAAACCAATCTCGATAAACTGCTAGAGTTCCAATTCATTCAACTATTTTAGAGTAGAACTCAAGTAAAGATTAAACTAAATTTGAGTAATTCACTAATAACTTTACTCATTTTCAAGTAATTTTACTTATTTATATC
Source organism: Combretum micranthum (assembly GCA_024138025.1). NCBI lineage: Eukaryota > Viridiplantae > Streptophyta > Magnoliopsida > Myrtales > Combretaceae > Combretum > Combretum micranthum. Next base: position 64,983 of record JAMXBD010003297.1, read on the forward strand.
TTTAGTACTTATTATCAGCTGTACTAAGATTTGAAAAGAATCAACCAATGAAAATACCCATAGGCACTAATACATGTATCCATTGGTTGTATTGGTCCACAATATTTGAAATGAAAATGATTAATCAATTGACACTCAAAAGAAGATAACTTTTACATTTACGTAGGATTTGATGGTAAATACACATTACATTATTATAAGTTCCAACATGCCATGTGAATATTCAATCATTTTTCTGATCTACACAATTCTTAGTGCTAAGCCAGTCTGTATTTCACAAACATATATAATCAATTGTATTTCTATCATTTTCTTTTATTTTTTTTTAAATTATTTCACCCTCAGCAATAAGTTATGTGGATGTGGCATTGATTCTTTAGGTGCCGCAATAATTGCTGTTTTTATTATGCAGATCCCGTACGCCCCTTTATATGGGATTGAACTTTTCAAGTTCTATATACCTCTCTCTCTCAAATAATAGTGTTTTAATACTTTATAATGGAAAAGGAGGAGAAAAAAACATTTTTGAAAAAAATAAAACTCAACAATCCAAACTTGAAAAAAATTAATGCATAAATTACACCGACATCCATTAAAAAGTTATAAAATTACTCGAGAGTTGTGGAGCCTACATATATTATTTATTAGCTACGTATGTACAATAAATAGGTATAAGAAAATTTTTAAAAATAAATGTCGCCTTATATTTATTTATTTTTTAATCAAAACTCATTTAAAAAAAAGACACTCATAGTTGTATTGATTTTTTAAATCAAACCAATTTGCCATTAAGAAAAAATAAATACATCCTTAATCATTCATAATTCTTATATAGTTTTAAAAACTTGTATCACATTGTTGTATTTTTTCCTGAGAAATGATGTAAAATTTTTAGAAATTAATTTCATTTGATTATTAAAAGAATGAATAAATTTAGATGGGTGATTCGATTTCATTACATTTTGGCCCCTAAAAAAATACATTCCTTATGAAAAGTAAGTTTTTTTTTCTTTTTCAGAAAAGAAAATTAGGACTTTTTTTTTTTTTTTTTGCCATTAAGAAAGATGAAAAGTTAGATGTGATACTTAGAAAACTTCTTGGATAATTTAATACTAAAGTAAGTCAATTTTTTTTAACATAAATATATACTTATATACACAAATATTTGCTTATAATTTTTTTTCTTAGAAAGACCCATCATTTGATTTGAGATTTTTTATAGTATTTATCAATATTCCACCAATTAATATAATATAGATTAAACCCAACAGTAAATAAGTTAACACCAAAAGGTAATTACAAATTTACAATTATATATTAATAAACAACCATTTTTTACTATAATTAAGGAAAATCTTTCTATGCTAACAATATTTTTAAAGGTTTTAAATATATAGTTTTTATGTAAGTAACCTAAAACTTTGATTATCTTGCCACACCAACAAATAAAAGAGATCGCTTTTATTTTCTCATATTTCCTAGATCCTTAAGAGACACATAAGAAGTAATTTAATAATATATGTGGGCTCTACGTTGTTATAGGAACAATTGTTGACTTTTTAAAAAAGTGAGGGTCCATCTAATTTTAAAACTTTTCGAGAGTTGTCCATGTAGTTTACCCAAATTTAATTGGCACTTAATCATGTCTTAAGAACATGATTGTTTTTCTAGCCATTAGGAGAATGGAGTTTCAAACCTATAACCAACTATTAGCGCACTGTTAGTTTTGAAAAAAAAAACTATTTATTAATGAAAATATTTTTTTCTTAAAAGGCAACATATTTTTAAGTGTTTGGCTAATTTTATAAAAATATTTTTCCTTTGTTTGTTTCTTCCAAACACTTGGATAATTAAAATATCAAGACAATTAATGATAAAATATAGTCTATAATGAGAAATAAATCTAGCTAAATGAAAAAATATAAAATGTTTAACAATAAATATTGTCGGTGGTAAATAGTTGACACATAGAGCTCCTAAATTGATGGGGAAATTATTTATGTTTTTTATAATCTATAGATTATTTTTCCCAAAAATAAGTTATGAATGAACTTCTATTTTCCAAAACAAAGGAAAATATTTCCTAATAAATATTCATGAAGAGAAAATGAAACATATTTTTCTTAAATATTCAAGTCTCATAAATATGAGTTTTTTTTTTTATGAAGATTTCTTTCAATAATGCTTTTTTTTTCTTTTTCTTTCACCCTTTATATTCCTATATTTTAGTTTTTAAGTTTAGTCCAATTTTAACCTATTCGATAAAAATGTGCAACTTAATAAGATGTTTGTTATTATCATCATCATCTTGGTCCTCGTCTTAACCTATTTAATGAAGATGTGCAGTCAAATAACATTGGGCCAGCATTACTTTTGTTTTATATTATTTTTATTTATCCTGTGATTCATTAATATGTAATAAGGTTAAAAGAAATAGTATTTCTTTTATCTTATGACGGCAAGAATCATTGTGGCTTTATATAATTTTTATGTTATATATTTTTTAATTTTTTAGAAATGAAATAAGGTTATAAATGAATAACAATTCATTTATCTTATGAATATGATTTAGAAAAAAGGAAAAAGGTCGCATTATGCGAGGAATAACAATTTCCCCAATCAAGTGAATAAATAATAATTTCTAATATATTTCGCATTCTATAGAATAAATATTTCTTATGATAAAATTTTCTACATATCAAATTAAGAATACATAATCTAAATATTAAAAGTAGAATGAAAATTGTATTCTAATAAATTCAACTCAACATTATTGTTAGCAAGAAAGGTAAAAGAGATTGATATTATTCTATGGTCTCATTGTTAATTTTGACGGGATCAATCCTATCAATATTCAACTACTCACATCATACCTAACCATAACTGTCTCATTGATGGAACCTTAGAAACTCTCTTTTCTTTATACAGTGCTTTCATATGGAAAAATTAGGTTACTAAAAATAACGCATCAATATTATCAAACCTTACATGTCCTATAATCTTTTCTCCGGCATTAATTTATTCGAAAAGGGATGTGTAGTGAGGATCTTCATTAAGCTTTCCAATGTGCACAAGATTTATCCTTTGGATAAAAGGTTCGGTGTACGAAGAATTAGAATTTTAAAGGTTCAAGATGTGCATCGTGATAAGACTTGTTTAGTTATCTTTGAGAATATAAGTTGGGCCTAAGACTGAAAAATGGTATAAGCTTCATGGGCTTCCTAGGCCGACAACACATGACTTTCGGTGGAAATTTGGGAAATCTATTATTTGACATAAATTAACTTTTCAATGGAAAAACAATATATGTCAAATAATTTTACCTTCTTTTAATTTAGGCATAGGCATTGCATGGGCCAGTTTCTCTTTAACAATAAGTGAAAATAATATTATAGAGCAACCAAGTCATCGTTGCAGGCATCACTTCACAATAAAACTTGTTATCTTTATTGTCTTTTTGTTTGTGCCCTTACGAACGGGGAAAAAGAATGTGCGACACAGTGTTGAATTAATAATTAGTAAAACTACATAAATATAGAAGATTCCTTCATTTGGTATATTAATAGATACTTAAAGCAACCATTAACATTTTCTCGTTGCTTAAATAAGTGTAAATTACAAAATCCATATCCATGTTCACACTCCTTCCATTTAATATATCTATATTTTCTTTTCTTCAAGAGTCGTGCTGCTTTCATTTTTTTTTTTTTTTAACATAACAACAATTCGTAGATACAATTATCCGTTGTCAAATACACCTTCAGGAGGGTTAATACCCGTCATACAGAATTTAATATTTAAAAGGGTTAGCTTAAGGAGTTGGAAAGGGAGGGTTACACTACCAATCCATAAGACACATCCCTTTCTTAGTCATAGCAGCAACCCAATCGGCTACCAAATTTGTCTTTCTAGATACAAAAGCGATGGTTGGACTACCAAAGAAGCCTTCTAAGGACCTCTTAATATTTTTTAATAAAGGTTTGGAAGCCCAATGAAATTTTCTCTTAAGACCGAGACAGGCCTGAATCATAGGCAAACAGTCCGATTCCAGAATAAAGTTTGTCCAACCCATATCTGAAGCCAGGTCTAGGTCTAGGAGGACAGCTCTGCACTCTACTTCCTTCATATTTAGTCCATAACAGACCATCATGCGTCCTCCCACCACCTTTCCTTCGGAATCACGTGCCCCCTACACCAACTTGTTCACTTTCCGATCTGCACGACCCATCCACGTTTAACTTTACTCTCCCCGTCTGAGGCTTTCTCCACACTTTATTTTCCTCCTCCTGTTCGCTAGAGATCATCTACTGCACACAACATGGATCGGGTTTGTGTCATCATTTTGGCCAAATCAATTTTTTCCCCTTCAAACACAGCTTTACATCTCGATTTCTAAATACACCATGCCACAGTGCTGATCTTTGTCTCGGATTCTGGGTTTGCTTTACCCCTCTGGGATGATACTTTCAATCTAGTGGTAAAGACAAGCAAACATCAATAACTATTTTTCTTTAATTTTTTCACCAAATATATATTTTATTCAACTAAAACTAACCAAATGTTGCACATCGGAGATGAACCCAGTGAAAATAAATAAATAAAATAAAATAAAAACAGCAAAGTAAATAACTAGAACGAGGCATTCATCCCCTATAACAATAACTCATTCCTATTTTCACTTTAGGATGTAATTGTAATCTAATTAACACACGTTTTACTTTCTCTTTTGACAAAAGAAAACACACACATTAGAGCACCTATTCCTTACCACACAGTAGTAGCCTCATTGATCTTAACGTTTGTTGATGAAACATTTAACGTTGTCACCTGTAGGAGAATTCCATTAGTCCCTCAACAAACAATGCGAACGCAACCAGTCATTGTAAAATTTCATCTACTCCCACGTCACAGTTGATCTTCCCATAAATCATTAAGAGCCACTCCTCCTCAATCCAGATCTACACCATTAGGATTACTTTGCACCATTGCTAGTTTTCTTCCTATTATTTGAGAAACAATTTTTATTCCATAACACAAGTTGCTTCTCGCACTCACCTCCTCTTCTTCACCTCACTAAAAATCTTCCACCACTTTCTTATCCTTTGTAACCAGATTACATACCATAACTTCCCTAAAACCAATCGTTACTCGCCTACCCACTTTTCTTACGCCCTCCTTTTCATGTTCGTGTAATAAAGCATTAAATTCCCAAATACATAGCCACGATTCTTTACAATGAACATATTAGAAAGATGATTCCATAGTGTCTTCTTTTATGCAAAAACAGTTGATGAATGGACTCAAGAAACATAACCTACTCAGCTACCATCGATCCAACTCACTTCAGAATCAATAATAATGTACTTGTTGTAGTTCAAAATAGTATGATCAGTATTGTCATCTCGCCAAAGAGCAAGTCCACCTGCCAAACCTCTCATTTACACATAGAGAACTTACCATATCGCATGTAAATCCTCAATCTCTTCAACAAACTTCCTTTATTCTTAGTCTCCTTACAGAAGACCACACATGGATTAATTTTACAAATCAGACCTTTGAGATTACGAAACTACTCTGGAAGGCCAAATCACTTGATCGTTCCAACATGAGAAAGACAAAACGTCTATGTGTAAAGGTTTCATCATCGACTTTCCTAGCTATTTCCATTAATTCTCATAAATAATGATTACAAGAAAATTCTCTACCATTATTTCTTTTTTTGTATTTTACTTTTTATTTTAATCTACAGTTTCAAGGAGAAATGAATGAGATGGAAAATTTAGTGAAGTCCTTTCGCTTTGTTTAGATTGATCATTTTTTAATGTCTTTTACATTTGTATAGTTAGATTTGATTTTAAGGGAAAAAGAAATCTCTGTCTCTCAAAAGTCGGGTTTTTCAATATTAACTTAGAAATTATATAAGTGGTATATATATTTCATCTTATTTATAGTAAATATTTGAGTCTTAAATTATTAGAACTTGTAATCTAAAGTAACTATATATGTTTCTTTCTTTAAAAAAAAAAAAAAAGTTAAAACTTAAATTATCTCTATATTTTTTATTAACCTTTATTCGACCCTGATTCAACCGTTTAATCCTTGAAGCTTTTACCCTAGTCAATTATCCAAACTAGATTTGACAACATGATTCATAATAGGTACACCAATCCATTCACTAACTTCAAAATTTATTCCATATTAGTAATTAACACTTCTTTGTTCACTGTTTTGGTAGTTCTTTCAGTTCTCCTATTATTTTTCAACTCTCTTTTTTTTCTTTCATTTACAATTTTTTTTTATTTTTCTTACATATTTTTTCCTGTTTAATTTCCTTCGTTTCCATATTCACATCCTTTCCAACTATATCACCATCAACATAAGCCCTGGCTTTTTAACAATTTATTCAATGGGATCTCCATCTCTTTAAATGTTTAATTTATTATAAGCATTTATCAAATCTACAAGGATCACCAGAAAGTTAACAATCAATTTGACCAACCTTTGTCTATTCTAAAGGCATTGCAATTATTTGCACGTTTAGGACTGAGGATAAAGTTACTTCGAAGTCAAAACCAAGTAACTCCTTCTCTTCTCCTCTTAGAGACATTAGTTACCACAATTTTTGTTTCTTTAAGATAGCCTTCAATATTCGGTCCAAAAGGTTTTGGTAAAAACACCAAAAGATTATCGTCGAGAGAAGGTATTATGATCTGATCATGGTTTAAAAGATTTAAACAGGAAGGGGTGAAGGCTTATTTAAAATTATCATTGAGAGACAAACGTTCTGAGGTTTTATTACTCTTATGGGTGCTGTTTGTTTGAAGGTCACTTGAAGAGTTAGGATTAAAATTCTCTTTAAATCTTTTCACACCCCAGCATCATTTCGAACTTCCTGCTACTTAAATCATATTCGTCCTCAATCCTGATCCCATTATAGCATCCCCACACTTCCCAAACTTAGAATTTTACTCAAGTGCCCTAAAATCCATAGTTAAAACACCAGTCCTTGAGTCATTCAAGCTTTAAATGAGCTCGATATTTATGACTATTACTATTGTTTACTCATATGCTCGATTTTAGAGACCTATCAATAGGAATATGTACTCGTACCCTCAAGAACTCTCTTTTCACCTTCTTAAGACATGGGTTTTACCTCTAAAACCTCTCCGACTTTGTCACCAATTTTTTAAGCATAATTAATAGTCATGATTCAAACATAGACCATGGATCTGAATCCAAAATGACTTCAAATGTAAAGGAATCTCTTTTAACTTCCACTCGCCTATCCACTCCTCAATTACCAAACATGGTCCTAAATACAACCATGGACATTCATCCAAGACTTGATTCGGATGGGATCTAGATTTGAAGTGCAATAGGCATAAGTTTGATTCAATATGAGAAATAGCTATGACTTCGTAACTCCTCAACACATTAATTACTTCATTTCTATTAGTCTCCTTAATAACGATAATAATTTAGGATAATGTCATGGCAAAATATGTAATTAGATATATAAACATTGAAATTAACCAATTTAGTACCCAAAGTTTGAAATTGATCAATTTCGTACATAAAAACTTTGAAATTAAATAATTTAATATTTAAAAAAACTTGATAAAGATACTATTAGCATACATGAAAAATTTTTTAGACACCAAATTAATCGATTTCAAAATTAAGATACTAAATTGATTAATTTTAAAGTTTAAGTATCTAATTGAATATTTTATCAAAATTTTGGTGCCATTTGTGACATTAACCCTAATTATTTTAAACACGACTTAAATTTTTGAGTGGGTTTAAATCTTCATTTTTCTAACCAAGACCAATTAATTTCAGGTAGAGTCCAAATCCAACAAGGCATGTAGTGATGTTTATTTTATTCAATTCCATTTCGTGAATAGTTTTAAACATAGAAATAAATTTGTCATTTCAAAACTCATTCATTTTAATTTAATTCCATATCATTTCAAACAACTCTTGCATATGAAATTTAACATTATTGTCTTTTGATGGAAAATTTCATATACCTCATAAAAGATCAACATCCCAATGAGAAATGTAAAAAGAAAAGAAAAATTTATTTTATTCAACATCCCAATGAGAAATTAATGGACTACAAGAGCATCTTTATTAGAGGATTCTTAGCATGAGTCATTATGATAAGGATCTCACTTTGAGGTCTTTCAACTTTTTAGAGTTCTCTTTCAAGATCCAAAAAAGTAGAAAACGCTAAAAAGTAATTTTTTTGCATTTTTTTTATAACTATTTTTATTTTTTAATTGTATTACATATAAGTTTATGGGACCTGTAAAGTTTAAAATGATTTGAATGATTGCTTTTAAAGAATCTTAGAGATAAAGTGCGAGGTTCATAGTAAAAATTAAAATAAAAAACTTAAAATACTAATGTGATATTTTTAAAAATCCCATATGTATTTTATAGGATGTAAATGCTCTAACTAGACATATCCCCGATGAAGGATCGGTCCAACCAGTGACCCTACCCCTGGATCCAGGTCCAAAAATAATGGATTCGGAACTACCCCATGGAAGGGGACAGGACAGGGGTCGACCCATCCTATTTACATTAATTTTTCAAAAAAAAAAATTTAGTTTTTCATGGGCGAACCCTCCTTGGACTGGTAAAGTCCACTTTGCGAATAGGATCCGTCCAACCGAATTGGGTCGTCGCGGGTCAAATCCATGGCCAGTCCGAAATGGGCCCAAATTCGAGCCCTACCCAAAGACATGTCCAGCTTTAACAACTCATGTATTTGACATGAATAACTATCTATTCCATCTCCGTTCTACATAAAACTATTATTATATTGTTCGCGTGAGAGGATGAGTTATTATTCTATGAAATGATGAATAGCAATCCATGTATTGTTATTCGATGTTTTATTTATTAAATTGTCATAAATATCCATGTTTTGAAAATACATATATATAATTATTCTCCTACTCGAATAAAAAAAAAGAGGTATTATTAATATTTTACTTTTTACTTCAATAATTATTTATTTTATTTTTATATTTAATACATATTATAATAATAATTATTATTATATTTATATTTATATTAAATTAATATTTTATTTCTCCCTTTTTCAACACTACCATAAGAAAGACGCGGAAAGAGCCGAGGCTTATCCGAATGAGCAGCTGTCACGTGATGACCATGCAAAAGCCCATGGCATGACATGGCTATCAGAGAAGGAGACCCAGACAACGTTGATCAGGAAGCCAAGCCAGGTCTCTTGGCGTTTATCATCGGTCCAAACCACGTGTCCTTTTCAACACTATTGCATCGCACGAAGAAGACATGATTGTACCCCTGACTTATAATTAAAGCCATAGAGAGAGAAAGAGAGACGGAAAGGGACAGGTGGGTAGTGCAATAAAATAAAGTGACGGTGTGGGGCCAAGGTGGGTCCTACGGTTTCAGCACATCTTGGGATTGAAAACTTGGCAAATACAGATAGCGCCGAGGGAGATGACTCATGATGTCCTTTACTTGGATAAGATAGCCACCTGTCCCCTTACATTTCCTGGTGGTTTCCCTCCCATAATATGTCGTGATATATCCTCTAGCGTTTCCTGCTACCACGATAAATTAGAGGGAATATTTTTTAAAATAAATTACCTGTTAAAAATACATATAAATAAAAAAATATATAATGATTTTTATGAAAATGCTAAATAAACTAAATATAAATAAAATATAATTATAAATTAAATATTTATATATATAATTTAAATATTAATACAAATAAAAAATAAATAATCGAAACGGATCATAATCATGCTAGGATTATATGCATGATATATTGATAATAATTTCACACTTGAATAAAATAAATATATAAAACAACTATGATTAAAGATAGACAAAAAAAAAAGAGAAAAGAAAGAAAGTGAGAGTGATAAAAATAAAAAAAAAGGAAGATATCTATTTGAATAATTAATGATAATTAAATACTTTCTAAAACTAAAGAAAATATTAAAATAGCCTTAAATTTTCATAATATATATTTCAATTAGACGGAATTACTTTATTTTATATGCTTTTTTATCCTAAACCTTTACTATATGGGCCCCTTAATAATTTCCATCCCAAATTTCTTGTCTTTTTTTTTTTTTTTTTTGAACAAGAAATTATTTTCTTTTCACTTTCGTTCTCTGGAAAAGGGCAAAAAAAAATTGTAGTTTATACCTATACCTAATCTAAGATAAAGCTACATAAATAAGATACGAAAACGATGCCCACCACACTAATGATCTACTTTTATGTTGATAAGATCTCACGTTGGACCCACGCTACATTAGCATTAGCCATTAGTACTTATACTAAACTAAGAATTATCATTAAGATTTTAACTGATAATATAAACCAAATCTTAGTAATATATATCAAGATGAGTAACTAGTAATTATTATTTTAGTTCAAATACTTTTTTATTAGGATTTTTTTGGATTATCGAAATTTTATTTATCAAACTTATATTAAATTTATATTGATATCAGATTGATATTAATTTAATATGATTTGATTTAATTATTTATGAATAAAACTATTAATTTTTTAATAATATATCTACGTCAATTTAGTATCAATCCAATTAAAAACAAAACTAAACCGATAATCCTAACAAGAATAATAATTATTTTAAAAATTAATTATTTTTCTTTTATGTATTAAAATATTATTAAAAATATCCACTTATTACGTGTGTCAACCTTTTTTTTTGTTTCCCATAATATGTTTTCGTTAAATACTTTTCCCCATAATTATTGATCATAAACGACAAAGGACCCTCGGGTCCATCACCAAACCAAATACCACTCTCTGTTTCCGGTTTCATTGCAAAAACCAAAACCACCATTCCTTCCTTCCTATAAAAACACCCTATGCTTCCCTGACTTTGCTTCACACCACAGCCACAACAGCAGCAATACACAAGCTCAGAAATCCCTAAAAAACGAAGTTATCCCCCTTATTTAATTACGCTAAAGGTAAATAGGTAAACTTGTAACTAATTTCAAGATCAATCTCCACTAAAGTTGGTTGGTTTAACATAAACTTTTTAAGTTTTGAGCCAAGAAAACGGGAGAAAGGATAAAAATGGGTCATTTGAACAGAGCATGGATGGCGATAGGAGTTGCTGCCGTACAAAGCCACACGGACCAAGGTCTCAAAGGTGGTCTTAAATCTCTTCACTCCGGCAAGAGGAGATTCTTTTCCGCTGCAGAATCATCGACTGATCTGCGGCCGCTTTCTGGCGTTGTTGGGTCGGACCTTGGTGGTGGGGTTGTCGGTAACAAAGTCGAGGAGAGGAGGAGAGAGACCGATGAGTCCTTGAGGAAAGTCATGTACTTGAATTGTTGGGGTCAAGGTTAGATGATGATGAAGGAGGAGGAGGAAGGAGAAGGAAGAATTTCAAAGAAAGTATGAGCTCGACCCGGATAAACGATGAGCCGACGACCCGAAAGAGTGCAAAGTTTGGATCTTTTATTTTTAAATGAGCCTTTGAAAGGGGTCTTGGATTTGGACCGGGTTGTAATTTAATGTAAATTTATTAGGAATTTCAATGAGAAAAAAGTAGTTTTGGTGCAATTTTGGGGTTGATTTCATTTCATTTGATTGCATGAGGGGTTACACGGAGTTTTAGCTTTTAATGAAGCTTTTACGAATTTAATTTCATTATCCTGGGACGTTTAATTATTGTTACTTGGAAATCCGTGTATGACCATGTTAATAACGTTTTCTTAATATATATTGCGTTGATGATACACAATTATCGTATAAAAAGATATATATTTAATGCTTGTTGGATGATTTGCCGTATCGAGGGTTTTGGTTTTTGGTTTTTGGTTTTTTTTTTTTTTTTTTGGCGTAATAATCAAAGATGAAGTTAGAGGCACAAAAAAAAAAAAAAATTTGAGGGTTTGCTTTTGTTTGATAGAAATAGTTCGATGTTAGAATATATTTATTTCCCTCTCTTATGTTGTTAAGGGCTTTGGTCTACAATTCTCATCTGATGAACCCGGACCTGTTCGGTAGATCTTCCTTTTTGTGTAATCAAACAGCTTGTATAATAACATATATTAAGCAAGTTGGTGCCGGAAGTAATTCTAGTGTAGATGCTATACTCACTTTGGTAGAGGATAACAGGTACCAGGGAAGGCAGTACCTTTCTCTTTTATAGGTAAGGAGAATCCGATTGTCCCAGTGCATCAAATCGAATTATGGCAGTGCCCAAACCAAAGAGGACTTGATTGGAGACTTGCTGAGTTAAAAAGAAATTAGAAGTTGGGATATGTAGAGAAGACCTTATCCTACTTTTAGGTGTGGGTTACTTGACTTTTGGCATTTTCCCTCTTTTGTGGCCTACATCTTGGATCCAAAGGAGGGTCAAACTTGGGCCTTGAAGATTTAGTTGAAAAATGATCAACATTTGCCTCCACTCTTGTTATTGTGGCTATCTACTTTGGACAGCTTCTTGTTTGGGCGTCGAGATCTAAAGAATCGATGCATGTTAATTTTTAAGGTTGTTAAGTGTTTGTTATGTCTGCGTAAAGACGGGGCAGTGCCTGAGATGTTGTCTACTTCTCTCATTGTGAGTCAATCCAAGCCCGAGCAATTACACCGGTCGATTTAAAGTTTGTTGTGTCCAACTTACAATTATATTGCTGTTCTAATAAGTAGAGATGGGCACAGATAGGTTTGGTTCGATTTTTTTTACAAACAAATCAAACTATAGTTTTTTTTTTTTTATTTCAAACCAAATCCTTAAGTGATGATTTGATTCGGATTAGAAATTTTTTAACTTATTAAATAATGATTTGGTTCGGTTCGGTTTGGATTACGGATTAAATCAAAATCTTAACTAAAAATTATTTGGTTTTATTTTTTATATTTATATGGATATTTAAATATTTATATCATTTTATAAAATTTATGTTGTAAATCACAATAAAATACTTTGCGAATTCATCATATTTTTAATCTATAGTTTCCTATAAAATCAATTATCTACCAATAAAATATATTCACTAATCAATATATAGTAAGTCATAATTTATAATTTTTAATAGAAACATCAAGTCAATCATCTATCAATAAATTTAGTTAAAATAAAAAATCATCAATCAATAAATAAAATGATCTATTGATAAATATATTAAATAATTAATCCATAATAAAATTTTATAACTAAATAAATAAATTTCATATTTTATAAAGTCAAAAACTATTAAAATAAAATAATAGTTTATCATTAACAAAAAATATACATCATGAGCTTTAAAAATAAATTTAAAAATAAATAAATTGAATTTTAATCAATATTCACTAAATAATAAATATCAAATAAAATCATATAAACATATATAACATCTAATCAATCGTTATAAAAAAAAAAATCTATTATTATAATTTACAAGTACAATATTATTACAATATTTTCATAAAACGATTTGATTCAATTTAACAGATTGATTCGATTTATCTTTCAAACTAAATCATAAATTTATAAATTAGTTTAGATTAAAAATTTTTTAAATCAAATTATTAAAAAAATTATATTTTCGATTTAATTTGATTCGATTATAGGTTTATTAAAATGTGTTGCATGCTATTAAAGTTATTTTATATTTTTTTTTATAAATGACAATAAATAACATGTCATATTATTTTTTACTAGGTCAGCGATGTAACAGCAGGCACGGTACTACACTAGGTGGTTGGATGGTTATTGGATAGCTAATAGACTATTTTGATTATTGCGATTGGGGAGAGTAATTGCATGTTGACTGATTAGTTAGAGTAATTAACCTGAATAATACGTAACTTTGGTCTAACAATTAAGTGATGTTTGCGTATGCTTCATCTCAATCTAGCAAGGCAACGCCCTTAAACTACGCCACGTATAACTTGACTGGTACAATTTATAGGTCCTCAGCCACCTAGGGTGGCTCAAAGGAGAATTGATAGGTGGAGCTACATTAAATTTACGGTCTGTGGGCTTTTTAGATTTTCAGTTTTTTTATCGGTATTGAATCTATATCAATTTAATATCGATTTAATATTGATTCAGTTTTATCAGTTAATAAATAAAATTATCAATCTTTCATCATTATCATATTAATATAGATCCAGTATCTTTTTTACAACAAAACAACATCAAAACGACGAATTAAAAAGATCGGTAGCTCAAAGGTTATATAGGACCCAATGGTATAAATGGACCGCAAAGGTGACCATTGAATAATAGCGATGAGCCCAGACAAGAACACTTGTTATATTCCTATTTTGCATGGATCTGGCTGTTCTTGTCAACCTCCGTCATATATGATTGTCCAAATGTTGTATAAATGCAATGGTCCCTTGTAGCTTAATCCCAATTATCTTTTCAAGTAATTCCTTTCCGAGGCTGGAAATCCAAATGCTGCTATATGGAGAGTTGGCTAGTTTAAAATTAAACTTTTATATAGCATATAGATTTTGAAAATTAAAGTTTTTCAGTTCTTAGAGACTTTGTCTTTTACTTTCGCACTTACTAGAAAAAAAAAATTATACAAAATTAAAAAAATTAATTAAGTATTTTCTAAATATAAAATTGGAGAGGGATCTTTTTAGTGAATAATTTAGAATTGAAAGCTTTTACTTAAATGAAACATGTAGCAAATTAATTATTATTGCCCTTTAGGGATCAAGGCATGTGCATATAAGGATAAGATTACATTTCAAGACCCAGACCATTGAATTAGACGCTTTAATAGATACATGAAGTACATCTAATATAATAGATGAAAGGATAGCAACACAGGAAGAAGTAGAACAAATGAACATATATAGAATAAGTTCAGATATACATGGCAAGAAAATAAAAGAATGTAGATATATAAAAAAGCATAAGATTAGCTTTTTATAGGAGAACAGTGGGGCATTCCTATGCACAATAATACAATATAGTTATAGAATTTTGGTGAATCAAGGGTTATGTGTACAATAGGATTAAATTTCTTATTATCTACACATCATGGCACATTAATTACTAGGTATACTGTGAATTTATTGGGTATTTATTCAGACAACCCACAATGAGATTCTTACCATACTTGCATAGAGAATTTCTTCATTGGTGGTTTTTACCAGGATACTAGCCATTGTGTTAAATCAGGCTTTTGGCAAGTGAAAATGAATGAAGAGTCACAACCATGGACAATATTCACATGTTCACAAGGACATTTTCGAAGGAAAGCAATGCCATTTAGATGAAATCACTTCCCTTAGAGGCACTAATAAAAGGGACTTGAAGAAACAAATTGCAAAAAAGGTTGACTTAAAGACACAAATGAAATTGTTTTCCTTAGAGAATTTATGCCTTTCACCCAAAGTTTGTTGTGAGAGATATTTGTGGAATTCTCCTTGGATACAACTAAGTCTTGACACCTGAATAACAAAAATTTAAGTATTAAACCACACTTAAAAGAATTTGAGATATATGTGTATATGTATTTACTAAGAAAAGAGAAGAATTCTAATTATCATCAGTATGTATTTCTAGCAGATACAACACATTTTATATAATAACTAGATATTTCGACCATCATAACTTTCTCTAAGGGTCACATTGTTTGGACATGGGTTGCATCCTTTGAATTTCAAGTTAGTTAATTATTAATTAACATGAACTATCATCATGAATTGACATAACCTAAATAAATAAAACTCTTTAAGAAATTAATCAAAAACTGTAATCTTTCAAAAATAACCGTCAAAATAAAATTAGGGATACAATAGTGAAGATCACGGGCGTGATTAAACTCGTAAACTCACTGCACTAGATAGATCAATGATCACAGCCATGATACGACCCATGATCTCTGTGGACTCTCAGAAATTCACCATGGCCTTTATCACAACCATGCTTGTCACGAACACCATAATTTTATTTCATTCTTCTTCTTTATTTGAAGTACAAGATCCATGTTATAGATTACATAATTGACAATCTATTTTCACAATATGTAATAGTATATATTGTATTGTATCTACACGTACATGTTAATATAGCACTACATATGTACTATTTTGTATGTTTTGTTGAGTTGCATTATAACATATACACATATATATGATATAAACGTGCCACCTATCTATCATTCGGGATGTGTTCTTGTGGTCGATGATAAAACGTGTGCGCTTTTTCTCATATTGTAATATAATATGACATTACATATTATATTAATATATATATATATGTATGTTTTGATATATTGTAATATAATAAATATATGTAGTATTGAGGATATAGCAAACATATATTATCCTATATATTTTGTTAATTATAATACCATATCATGCTATACATATATATAACTACTAATTTAGGTATCTACATGTAATATTTAAGACAACAATATCATAACTTATCATACATGTTTTGTAATTTATGTCTTGTTTCTATAGGAAACTGAAATTGACCATAAAAGGAAAAACGTTGAGAGTGTTCTTACCAGGACACCATTTCCAGCTATTGATTTGATAAAATTAGAAAAGTGTTACTCGTAACCCAAAAAAAAAAAAAAATCCAGTTGAAAACAACGAATAGAAAAAAAGTTATTCACAACCCCAAAAAAAAAAAAATCCCGGTGAAAACATGCCTTCCAAGGGAACAAGATACAACTAAGCAAGCTAAGTTGGGTCAAATTAGTCAAAACAAAACTCTTATTTAGTTTGAAAATTTTCAGGAGATTCATTGGTGAATAAACCAGTCTAGATGTTTTGTTAGATTGCAGTTGAAAATACAATGGTTCTTTCCAATGTTTAATCGGACCAAAAAGGAAAAAAAGACAATTGTACATGTACAAAAACCTTGACAAATATTAGTGACACAGAGGTTGAAGGCGGAGGAAGCCCGTTGTCCGGTGGTGAAGACATGAGCCGCGGAAGGGAAAAATCAGACTTGGAAAATCCGAATCCACCGGCAGTTCCTGACCCTCGCAAAGGAGGATGGAAAGCCATTTTCTTCATACTTGGTAATTCACAAACAACAAGATACCAAAATCAGAACTATAGTACATTGATTTCAACGTGTACTTTTGGACCATGTTGTTTAGTGAATCTAAATTAACTCTGCATTCTTGATTTTTGAAGGGAACGAATCATTGAGAGGCGGCTTCCATGGGTTTGATAGAACATGTCTGTGTATCTCAAAACAAAGTACAATCTTTATGGTGTGTTCTTGATCAATCTGGTCAGCATTTGGTCTGGTTCCTGCAATATTTTGCCATTACTCGGTGCATACATTGCTGAGAAGTACACAGGCCGGTTTCACATGCTCCTCTATGGTTGCATTGCATCTTTCCTGGTAAGACAATCTTATTTTCTTGGAGCACATTATACGCGTGTAGATTAAAATAGTATAAGGGCTTTTAATATATAAAGTTTAGGCGTTTTCTCAATTTTATTCCTGATTTTTCTCTATATATATCTACTCGATCGGAAATTTTACATGTCAGAATTACCACCTCTGCCAAATTTCCTTGCCTTTGTCATTCCATTGTACGCTTTAACAAATGACATGATAGGCATTCATAGAAAGGCGTCAAGGAAAAGCAAATGTCAAATGTGAGTTCATTATAATTAGGAATGCCAAAGTTGAATGGAGCATGACAATTAACAAACGTTGAAATTTACATAGTAATGCTAAGAAGTTTGAGATATAATAGTATGATATTTGCCGCTTCTTCTTCTCCTCCTTCTTCTTCTTCTTCTTCTTCTTTCTTTGATCTTATGACTAAAGCTTTTTGTTTTGGCTAATGTCAAGGGAATGGGGGTGATGACCCTAACAGCTGCTATACCAAAACTAAGACCCCAACCTTGTGCAACACAAACAAATTGTGAACAACCAAATGGTGGCCACCTTGCCTTCCTGATGCTGGGTCTTGGGTTTATAGCAATAGGAGCAGGAGCGATCCGACCATGTTGCATTGCTTTCGGGGCAGACCAATTTTTAGGAATCAAGAAAAAGAACAAGAACTTGCAAAGCTTCTATAATTGGTGGTACTTGTCCTTCACAGTTACATTGATAATAGCTCTCACAGTGGTGGTTTATATCCAGACAAAGATCAGCTGGGTGATAGGTCTCGCTATCCCAACCGGTTGCTTGGCCTTATCCGTTTTCATATTCTTGCTTGGACGCCACACTTACATCCGCTTGAAGCCCAAGGAAGCGTCTATAACGAACTATTTAAAGTCCTCGTTGCATCCTGGAGGAAACGTCATTTGACTATCCAACAGGATGGCAAAAAGGCACTCTATGATATCCCTATAGAAGAAAATGATTCGACAGTTAAAAGACTAGTACACACTGAGAGGTTCGAGTTCCTTGACAAGGCAGCTATTATGGTTGACCCAAGTGAACTAGACAGCCAAGGTAGGGCTAAGGATCGCTGGAGGTTATGTAGTGTCCAACAAGTAGAGCAGCTAAAATGCCTTGTTGCCATCGGACCAGCCTGGCTATCAGGGATTGTGTGTTTCCTCGCAATGGATCAACAAAATGCAATTGGAATTCTTCAAGTATTTCAAATGGATCTATCGATTGGCAATTTTCAAATTCCCCAAAGTTGGATATTGCTTAGTTCTATGATTGTTCTTTCAATATGGATATTCATATACGAATGCATCATACCACATGTTTCCCGGAAATTCCTGGGGAAAGAACGTAAGAAGATCAAAATACAACAAAGGATGAACATTGGCATTATAATGGGGATTCTATCCATGTCAATAGCTGCAATAGTCGAGAGGAAGCGTCGTGAGACTGCTTTAAAACACAATTCCATGGTTGCCCCAATGAGTGTTGCATGGCTCTTGCCACAGTTTGCTCTATCAGGACTTGTTGAAGCCTTTGCAGCTGTTGCAGTTATGGAAATGCTGACTTCGCAAGTGCCAGAGAACTTGAGGACCATTGGAGGGGCAATAAATTTTCTTTCACTCTCTCTTGCAAGTTACTTGACATCTTCTCTTGTCAGCACCATCCACAAGATAACAGGGAGTAATGGGAACATTCCTTGGGTTGGCGGTCCTGATCTTAACCACTGCAGGCTTGATAACTATTACACGGTCATCGCCTCTCTAAGCATTCTAAATCTTGCGTACTACAATCTCTTTGCAAAGAAATTTTTGGCAGGAGTTAGTGCATATGGTAAAGATGCACAAAAACAGGAAGGTAGCTCAAGGAGCCATTAATAATGGAAGTGTTTGAGGAATGTTGTGTTCTACTCTGAGTTCAAAAGGAGTTCATTGAGATTCATCTATTGACTTTAACAAGTAGCTAGCAAACGAATTTCATTATTATGTAATTTATTTATTTAAAAAAAAAAAAAGGGATGATGTCTTAGACGATGAGTTTGATTAGGGTTAGAAAATATTCCTATTGGAATAACAATAGGAAACGAAAAATTCTTGATTTCAACTGAATTTTGGATTCATCTAATCCCAAAAATGTGTTGGTTGTCATTATAATTAAAGAAGTATATGAGAATGTAGGACTTGTTTATTATACATTGGCACTTGTTTTTATTTTTCCTTATATGTGTCAACATGTATTCAGAGAAGATACGGACGGGTTATTAAATATCACAAGCCACACGTTACCTTATTTGCTTTTACATAGTAATATAAATATATGTGTATGTATGTCTTAGGTGCTAATATTCCAGATTTAGCTAAAAAAAGATAATGTAATTTTGTTGACATAGATATGTAGGATTAATTTTCTTGCAAAGATTCCAGCTCCAACCATAAAAAAGGAACCCAAAAGGTGAAAAACTTGATATTCGATTAGGTAAAAAGGAATAGAGGGGGAAAAGATAGCCTAAGCATTGGATCAATAGAAAGTATTTGGGTCTATTAAGTTACACAAGTAGTGGTTTCTAATTTTTAGGAAACTGTGTGGTGAATAGAATGCTAGGAGTAGGATGTTTTCTTAAATAGTAGTTCTAAACTGAAAAATGCTTCTTTACCATTTTTTTTTTTTTAAAGGAACATGAATGAAATATATGGATAAAAGCATCAAGAAATGGTGGTGATATTGAGGTTGAAGGCGGAGAAGACGGTGGCGGAACAGCGGAGGGATGGACAGGGAAAGTGAAAATTCAGATTTGGAAAATCCGAACCCTCCGGCTCTTCCTGCTCCTTCTAAAGGAGGATGGAAATCTATCTTCTTCATACTTGGTAATTCAAAAAACAACAAAGTCAAAAAGGAAAACTAAAGAAAGCATTAAAACATTGATTTCAACATGATTATATGATTTTATGTTGTTTTGCTTTTGTGAATCTAAAATGTGCTGCTATGTTGAATTTGAAGGGAATGAATCATTTGAGAGGCTGGCTTCTACGAGTTTGATTATGAATTTGCCCGTGTATCTTAAAACAAAATATAATCTCTATGGTGTGTTCTTGATCAACATGGTTAGTATTTGGTCTGGTTGCACCAATATTTTGCCATTGCTTGGTGCATTCATCGCCGAGAAGTACATAGGCCGGTTTCGGACACTCCTCTACGGTTGCACCGCGTCTTTCCTGGTAAAAAAATCTTGCTTACCTTACCGTGTTTAATGTAAGTTCAGACGTTTTTTCGATTTCATTGTAGAATCTTAACATTATACTTAATCGAACTTTTACTTATCGATATTACAACCTCTGTTTAAATTTTCTTACTTTCATCATCATTCCATGATACATCTTGTGACTAAAGCATGTATTTTGTTTAATTACAAGGGAATGGGTATGATGACACTAACTGCTGCTATACCGCAACTAAGACCAAAACCTTGTCAAGCGCAAATGGATTGTGAACAACCAGGTGGTGGCCACCTTACCTTCCTCATTGTAGGTCTTGGGTTTATAGCAATAGGAGCAGGAGCGATCCGACCATGTTGCGTCGCTTTTGGGGCAGACCAATTCCTCCATGGCAAGAAAGTGAACAAGAACTTGCAAAGCTTCTATAATTGGTGGTACTTGTCCTTCACAGCTACGTTGATAATAGTTCTCACAATAGTTGTCTATATCCAGACCAAGATCAGTTGGGTAATAGGCCTTGCCATCCCAACCGGCTGCTTAGCATTCTCCATTTTCATATTCTTGCTAGGACGCCACACTTACATCCGTATGAGGCCCCAAGGAAGCGTTTATGCCGAACTGTTTAAAGTCGTCGTTGCATCCTGGAGGAAACGCCATTTAACTATCCAACAGGAAGATAGCAGGGCATTCTATGAAATTCCTATGGAAGAATACGATTCCGAGTTAAGAAAACTTGTACATTCTAAGAGGTTCGAGTTCCTTGACAAAGCAGCTATGGTGGCTCACCCAAGTGAACTTGATGGCCATGGCAAGTCTAAGGATCGTTGGCGGTTGTGTAGTTTACAACAAGTAGAGCAGCTAAAATGCCTTGTTGCGATCGGACCGGCTTGGCTATCAGGAATTGTCTGTTTCCTGGCAATGGATCAACAAAACGTGAATGGCATTCTTCAAGTGTTTCAAATGGACACGTCAATTGGACCGAATTTTCAAATCCCCCCAAGTTGGGTGTCACTCAGTTCCATGATTGTTCTTTCATTGTGGATATTCATATATGAGTGCATTATACCACATGCTTCCAGGAAAATCCGGGGCAAGAAGCCTAAGAAGCTGACAATACAACAAAGGATGAACATTGGCATTGTAATGGCAATCCTATGCATGTTGACAGCAGCAATAGTTGAAAGGAAGCGTCGCGAAATGGCTTTAAAGCACAAATCCATGATTGCCCCATTGAGTGTAGCATGGCTCTTGCCACAATTTGCAATATCAGGACTCACTGAAGCATTTGCAGCTATTGCAGTGATGGAATTGCTGACTTCACAAGTGCCAGAGAAGTTGAGGACCATTGGAGGGGCAATAAATTTTCTTTCGATCGCTCTTGCGAATTACTTGACATCTTCTCTTGTCAGCACCATCCACAAGTTGACAGGGAGAAATGGGAACATTCCTTGGGTTGGTGCTCGTGATCTTAACCAGTGTAGGCTCGATTATTATTATGCAGTCATCGCCTCTTTAAGCATGGTGAATCTTGTGTATTATAATCTCTTTGCAAAGAGATTTTTGGCAGGAGTTAGTAAACTTAGAGAAGATGCACAAACAGAAAATGGTAGCTCAATAAGGCATGATTCATGAATAATGGAAGGGTGTATGAGGTGACTGTAGAAGATGTAAAAATCTTTTCATGAGTGAATTTTAACTTTTAAGGTAATTGTTGCATTCATTGAGGGAGTACAAGGTTTTGTTCTATTCTAAGAACATTTAAGGTAATTTTAACTTTTATGGTTGAAATAAAAGATGTTTGTTTATAGATTGGTAGGGTCACTATATTAACATGTTAACAAAATTAAAAGAAAAAAAAAAAAAAAAAATCAATTAATTTGTCTTCAATAATAAATTCAATAAATTAACCATCAATCAATTATTACATTTTCATGTCATATGTTAAAGAATAAGAAAGGGTATATCACTTTGTTTGTAGAGATCTAGTGATACAAGATCTATAGCACTTTAATATCATATTGATGAGTATTTGATAAAGGTTTCTAAATGAATGTAAAAATTGATTTTTTTTAATTTATTAAAATAAATATAATAAAAGGATATTGATGTGATTAATATTCGATAAATACTATGAATTGTAATCTAATTTAATAGAGACCACTAATTATAAAGTAACCATGGATGTTAAAAGAATTAAAGGTTCAATTAACACATTCCTCACAATCTATGACAAGATTGATGAGAACACAACTTATAAAAAGGAATGATACTCAATATTTTATCACTAAAAAAAGTGATACTCAATATTTAAAACGAGACTTTGCAGATCTGCGAAGAAAATAACTCTTATACCATAGCATCATATAATATTTTAGTGACAAGAAGCACACATTAATGCTAACAATTTAGGAGGTGATCTATTAACCTAGACACAACATAATACAATTTTAAAAGGTTTTGATAAATAAAAATTGACATGAATAATAAACAGGTTAAGCCAAGAAATGACAGAATTTAAACGTGTCTAGGTTTAGGTTTATGAGCTAAACCCATTTACAAGCCCTTAAACTCGTTAAAATATAATATTATTGTTTTGTATTCTTATTTTGTTAAAATATAATCTTATTGCCCTAACTAGATTACACAATAACAAAACCATCCTCATAAAAAATAAACTATATATCTGTATATCATATTATAAATTACATATAGAATATACATCTAACATATACGACATATTACACACATATATATATACAATATATATAGCATATAGCATGTAAACCGATTTACATAGCAAATATATGTAAATTTAACACACACATATAACAAAATTTATGAGTTATAAATACTTCATCTATGTATTATATAAAGATCATATAAACATTTAGATTAATGTCATAAATATACTTGAACTTTAACAAAATATACAATTAAATAGCTGAAGCTTGAAATTGATCAATTTATACTTGAACTTTAAAATTGACAAATTTAGTGTAACCGAAAGAACTTGTCGTGTACATTAACAGTACCTCCATTAAGTTCTTCAGTTACTAAATTTTTTTATTTTAGATTTTTCAAATACTAAATTGATCAATATCAAAGTTCAAGTACTAAATTGATTATTTTCGAAGTTTACATATCTAATTGCATATTTTGCCAAAATTCATGTACCATTTGTGACATTATCCCAAACAAAAGTAGGTAAATTATATATAATACATATATATAACTTATAAAATACATATAAAGTATAAGTTCCATATAACATATATTGCATAGATATATATAAATATAATATTATGTCACATAACATATATATAACAAATATTTATAATGTATACGTGTATATATATACTTATCAATACAAATAGAAGATCTATAGTTATAAATACATAATTTATATGTTTATATTATATATATATATATAATGTTGTAATTTATTTGTTATATGAAATGAATATAATATATTTGTTTTTATGCGTATTATAAAAAATAGGTTATATGTATCTTACAAAATTATAGATTTTATATATAGCATTTACCTATATAACGTATGAAAATATATAATATAAGTTATTCTTAAGATATATAATATTAATATGTATATAACTAAATAACCTATGCATTGTGTAAATCATATAACATATATAACAAAGGTCAAGAGGGTACATATACATAATATATTACTAATATGATATATATATATAAATAACAAATAAATAATAATTATAGGTCTATATATATATATATACATATGTAAGTCATTTTTTATAAGGATCAAGAAAATTAATCTAAACATTGTTTTCTTTTAATGTTATTTTGCTTTTAGGTATTTGTAAATTGACTTTGTGTTTAGTTGTATTTTGGTGTTTAGATTTAATCTTTTAATGATTTTAATGGTTCTTAGATTGAGTTTGATGCAATTTGATTCATGAATATTGAAAAGATTTAAAATTTTAATACTGTTCGGTGTTGAATTTCTAAATTCATTGATGATTTAATCTTTTAATGTTACATTTCTTCTATTATAGATTTTGAGTATATTGTGTCTGTTTTTTATAATGACAAGATAAAAATATCTATTGATTAAAAATGTAAGCCCTATTTTTGTGTTACCGATAATTATTATCCACTAATATCACACTTACTTAATAAAGCATTAAGTCACATATTATAATCTCCTCTTTTTTTATTTTATATGAGTAATATATCATGCATAATTTGTTAATTATGGCTACCTAAAATAATAACTATTTTAATATATTAGTGTTCCTCAAAAATACAAAATATTTAAATTCTAACATAATCCATAATCTTAAGGTATATTTGGATTGTCTGATTTTCATCTATTTCTTATCTATATATAATCTGTTTCTGATGAAAATATCTGTTTTTTGACAAATATCTATTTAAAAACGATAAAAATAACATACGAAAACAATGAAAAACTAATGAAACAAATAGACCCCACGAATACAAGACACGTTACATAAATCTTAGTAGCTAATTAAAATACTAGATACAAAAAAAAAAAGAATTACCACTCTAAAAATGAGTCAATCCTAAGATACCTAAAACGAAAATAAAGTAACATATTTAAAATACAACTTAATCATAAAATCTAACACAGTATAGAAAATAACAAGGAGAAACACGTGTCTACCAATTTTATTAAAAAAATTACATAAATATAAATTATATAAAAATAATTATACAAATACTGGTGTAAAATAGCATATTGAACAAGCATTTCACAAATTTACACATAAACGCTCTTTGAATGTGTGATTCAACCAAAGTCATACAATGTCAAATCACATCTTCAAAGGCATTTCATTTTTTTTTTTAAGGTAAATCACATCTTAAAAAGACAATTCACTTAATTGTACGTAAATTGCACCTTTAAAGAAGTTTCATATTTGTGAATGAATTCTAACTTAAGATGAGATTTACATGTAAATTCAAACACATCCATAAAATGTAATTTTGCAAAACTAGTTAGTAATAATTTTACATCATTAGTATTTGAGTAATTTTTATTTAAAGGGTCAATACTCAAAAATTACATCGCAAATAACATATCAATAACATGTAAATTAATTGGACCAAGTTGGATGATGCGTATCTTTTTCCTCCCATATTTCCATCCATTAACAAATGGATTGACATGAAACTAGGCATAAAACAGATTAGATCATAAAGTTAAATTTTTATAAATGATTAAAAACCAAAATAGATCACAGATAAGATTTAGCATAGACACTTTATTAAATCTTATTCCTATCATCGGAAAAGGAAAAAAATATTAATGTCTAAAAAAAAATTATAAATTTACCATTGGATCAAAATAATCCCGATTTTAGGCAACATGACATCGTTTCTCGAAGGGACAAAGTCACCTTGGCAAATATCTCATCTCTTGAAGAGATAAGTTGTGCCGTCTGCTACCTCGTCTCTTCAAGAGATAAGATCATTAGTAACTGATCTCGTCTCTTTAAGAGACGAGGTCTGGGAGAGTAAAAAAACCTTGCATGACCTCCTTCTTCCTCATTCCATCTTCCTCCTCGCCATTGCTTCCATAAACCCTAAGCCCCAAATTGAAAACCCTAAACCCTAATTTCGAATTTACTGTCGATTGAGCGATATTAGCTCCGTCAACTTGTGTTTTTGGATCAGCCGGTGTTGAAGAAGAAGCAATTGATGGAGAGAGTGGCGTAGGCACGAGAACGAAGGAGAACAATGAACAATGACGATTTATGGTATGAACCTGTAATTTTCGAAATTTTTGTTTAATTATCGATGCTACATTGTTGAATATTCGTTGTATGTGTTCTGGGAATATTAGATGCTGTAAAATTCCGAATTTTTTGCAATTTTTTTTAATTATCAATGTTAAATTGTCGAATATTGGTTGTGTAAAATGTGTGCATATTTGTTGTTGTACACAAAGTTCAATTAAAGTGATACAAATAAAGTATAATTTATAATTTATTAGAAATCAGTGATTGATAACAGAAATGAATATTTAAAATTATAATTTATTAGAAATTAGTAATTTCAATTTTATATGAATTATATTATAAATTAGTGATAAAAATCAACATTTATAAATTTACGTGAAAAGAGAAATGAACTTTATATAAAGTCATACAAATAAAGTAGATTAGAAATTAGTAATATTAATTTTAAGTTTAAAAATAAAGCCATATCATTCACTTAATTTGTTGATTTTGTTAAAACACCATGTCAATATACTATTGGAAAATCGGGTTATGTATAGTAGCATTAGGAGTTATGTTAAATAAAAAGGGGAGTTTAATTCATAAGTGTGAAGTTGCAAATTTCATGCAATGAAGTTATTTTTTATGAGATGGTAGGGTTAGTGAGGAAATGGATAAAGCAAAGTTTGTACTGTACATTCATGGCAACATTGTGCAAGAGGAGGAAGGTTTTGGTTATAATAAGCGGTCGGTAGCGGTGGTCAGTGTTAGTAGGAACTTCATGTATAAGCAAATTGTGGACATCATTTGTAATAGACTGAAGGTAAATAGGTGTACACATCGAGTGGATCTATATCATAGGATAGCTATTGAAGATAAGACGCTATGTTATGATATTATTCCAATGACGGATAATGATATTGCAGAGGAGATGTTGGTGTACACGGAAAGGTCAATGGTCGTTTATGTGTAGATATCCGAAAATGCATTGTTACAGGCACTTGCAGGGGAAATGAGCAATGATAGAAGTATTAGGAGCGATGGGTTGGTAGACTCAAACTCCACTCCAGTTCAAACAATAGGCAGCGCACGGGTGGAAATATGTGCACCCACCTCGATAGGTGGTCATGATACAGATGCCATGTAAGACTCTTCGGCAAGTGAATCAAGTGACGACTATGATGATGATGATGGATATCATAATATCGAAGCTTTTCCCTAACAGTATGCTTCTCCCGGGGTTCACCCAAGGAGAAATGATTGGCACCGCTTCATTGCTCCTACTGATGTCGATGCAGTAGGGAGCTTAGTGTCAGTTCCGTTTTTCAATGCTGAAGTTGGTAGTGGTTATGCTGCATATGATGATGAGCAGGAAATGAGTGCTGGGAATTAGAGCTTCAGCGATGAATTCAAGGTTGGGATATGATTTGAGACAAAAGATCATCTCATACGGGTAGTTAAAATGTGGCACATAATGAAACATTACAATTTCAAGGTAGTGGACTCGGACTCAAAATCATGGGCAGTTAAATGTACTGATATGCATAACAGAGGTTGTAAGTGGAGACTCAGAGGCAATTATAAGAAACATGGTAGGTGGTTTCATATCACTAAGTATGAAGGACCCCACACCTGCTTGGATGAAATCACTGGACAAGATCACTCTCAGTTGGATTCCACTAGCATGTCCAGAAGCATCATATTAGAGATCTGTAATTCTCCAAATGTGAGGGCTAAGGATCTCCAACTGAATATCTTAAAACATTTCGGGTATGATGTTCATATAAAGAGAATTCGTGAGGCGAAGAGAAAAGCAATTAAGCAGGTATATGGAAGTTGGGAAGATTCATATGTGGAGCTCCCTCGCTTACTTAATGCAATAGCAAAGGTAAATCTAGGAACAAAGCTTGAGTGGTGAACCGTTGATTCAAATACCGCAAGACATGTATTCCTAAACAAGCTTTTTTGGGCATTCGATCCTTGCATCGAAGCTTTCCAGTACTGCAGGTATGTTTATTAAACATGATTGAATTTATTTATGTACGGTTTATATCAACTAACTAACATATATCGATTAATTCATTGCAGACTCGTGATTACAGTTGATGGCACTTTCTTATATGGCAAGTACAAGCACAAACACAAACACAAACTGCTTATTACAATTGTAGTACATGGAGCAATTTATATAGTCCCACTAGCATATGCCCTTGTGGATGAGGAGAAAGTAGACACATGGTGTTGGTTCCTTGCGAAGGTGTTGGAAACATTATCAAAGACCGATCCAACATCTGTAATATTGGACCGGTATGCCGGGTTAGGAGTGCAGTAGAAGGTGAGAATGTTGTGTGGCCTAGAGGTTGGCCTTGGCGCTAGTGTATACAGCATGTTGCGAGCAACTTTAATTCGAAGGCCAAAAGTAAGGAATGTAAGGAAATAGTAAAACGAGCAGCCTACCAAACCCAGAGTAGAAAGTTTCATGGATACTTCAACGCAGCACTTCAAAGTAGTCCTTGGACATCACGATATTTTCACGAGTTGCCTCCATGTATGTGGACTTTATCATATGACGAAGGCACAAGATTTGGAATTGATACAACGAACATGGCCGAAAGTTACAATTCAGTCATAAAAAATGCTGGCTGCTTACCCGTGGTAGCATTGGTGAAGAAAACCTTTTACAAATGTAACTCTATATTTAATAAGCAAAGGAGAGAAGCAAGCGAGGCAATGAGTGCGGGTAAGTTACTCACCGAATATGTTGCAACGAAGTTTGAGAGATGGAATATCTCAAGTTCTCATAGAGTTACCTATTTCGACTATCAGGAACGAATATTCAAGGTTATAACTGCTCCACGCCCTATCATGTATGGTCAAAAGGGGGACCACATACAAAAAGTGAAGTTAAGAACATGCAGATATACCTATAACAAGTGGCAGACATATAGAATTCCATGCTCACATACAATGGCAGTAATTGGTACACTGCACATGGATTGTTTTACTCACTTAGCATAGTGGTACAGGTAGGATAACCAGCTTAGGGTGTATGGCCGTTTCTTCATACCCGCTGCCAGTAAGGCCAATTGGACTCGTTTAGACATAGCAAAATAGCACCCTATACCAGGATTATTAGGAAAAGGGGTAGGCCTAGGGAAAAACGCTTCCAAATGAGATGGATATTCGAGAGGGCCCACGAGGTTACTCATGCGATTCATGTGGGCAGCCAGGGCATAACATTCGAAGTTGTCCAAATAGGGGGTTAGCTAGTAAAACAATAACGAGCCAATCCAATCGTAGTAGTAATACTTTGTTCTCATATACTTTATTCTACTGCAGCAATGAGACATGCTTTTATCTTATGTTTGATCTGCTTGTTTTAATATACCTATGCCTCTATTAACAATAGCCATTTCTTTCTCCTTTATAGATGGATCCAAGACCAACAGATAGATCATTACTTACAAAGCAACCGGTTCATAGGTCGAGACTAGCCTGGGAGGGGCAGGTAAGTTTATTTTTGCAATCCATACAAGTAATTTATATTTCTTATAGCTTTGTGGACTTTTCTACAAGAGCATGTGGTATTTCATTGTCACCATAGGGGCGAATTGAGGCAACAGCATGGCGTCCCTGCATAGATAGACGATCGCTTAATGCCATTCCTATCTCAGGCGGGTTTCGTTGGGGTGGCCCATATGTTATTCGTTCGGTTGGATTGTTACCTCGTCACGGTTTTGGTGGAGAGATGGCGGCCGGAGACCCATACCTTCCATATGAACATGGAAGAGTGGTTAGTTACATTGGAGGATGTTGTTATTCTTACTAACCTACCTGTAGATGATGACGCTGTTAGAAGCACAGCTCGGATGGATTGGCCTGCTTTATGTGAGGAGCTCTTGGGAATCTGACCCGTCCCCAAGACGGATATGGATGGTAGTCGTCTAAAGATGTCGTGGTTAGACAGCCACTTCAAAGCACTACCAGAGTTTGCAGATAATATCTTGATGAGATGCTACTCTATGGCATATATCTTGTTGTTGTTGGGTAGATTCATATTTGCGAACAAGTCATCAAATTACGTCCACCTGATGTATCTGCAGTTGCTCCAGGACTTGGAGAGGGTGGGGCAGTATGCGTGGGGAGCAACCTATTTGGCGTAGTTGTACAAGCAGCTATGTTTGGCTTCCCACATGGACACAGTGGATATTGCAGAACTCTTGGTTGTCTTGCAAATATGGGCATGGGAGCACTCCCTCCACATTGTCCCTATTTGTCGACAGGTTACAGCAGTTACAGTAGGGCGCCCACTGATCAGCCATTAGGGTGCGACTTTTGATGTCACCAGCGTATCCACCCGCTTGCTGATTGAGTATCGAGCATCTTTGGATTGATAGATCGAGCACTAAGTATGATTTTCTTTGCCTTATTTCCTTCAAATTGATTACTAATGTGTTGTTACCTTCAAATTGCAACGTTTTAATATTTTTGTTAATTCGTAGTGTACTTTTTCCCCTTCAACAGGTTGTATGGGACCCTTACAGTCCCATCCTGGACTCCCTTCCTTCATACTACTAGGCGGGCAGCGACATTTGGCGTGCACGTGTCTCGCTGGTGTACATTCATATAGTTGAGCACGACTACCTAGACAGAGTGCTCAGACAGTTTGGTGGATTCCAAGGAATCTCACAACCATCTGACGACATGAGAGCCCTACATGAGATTGACATGTAGGGACGTTCCGAGTGGAACTGGCAGGCGGGGCATGCTAGGTGGCAGGCGGAGCATGCTAAGTGGATAGCTGAGTGGGATGGTCGGCATGATCGTATTGTTGATGTGTCAGATATGCCTACCGGTACATCTGATGATTACTTCCAATGGTATCACACAATCACCCGACGCTGGATCAGTCGCACAAGGGCTATCATACGCTATATGGTAAGGTTACTGTCTTGATAACTTGTGTAAGGAAATGTATTATGTTTTTATGACTCATTGCTCTACATTTTTTCTGTTGCTTGCAGGAAATTTTCATTTATAGAGTCCCAAACATGTCTCTAAAGATTACTCCTTCCACTGCATGAGATGTCTATTGTGTAATTGAAGAGTTAATGGGGCTCAATTTAAACGATCCACCACCACCAGCACCAGCAACAGAACCAGCATCTAATGACCCACAGGCACAAGCTATTCAGAGACAACGTCCACATAGAGAGAGGCATGGGCGAGGATAAGGTCAGAAGAGAGGTCGTGCCCAAGCTATACAAATCATGGATGAGCCTGAGCCATCCCACATACCTTCATTTGATCAGCCTAGCTCTTTCCAGTTTCTTCATCACGAGGCTGGCCCATCGTCATCATCGCATACACATTTGTTGGACACTTCCATGCCAGACCCTTATATGATGAGTTTTATATAACCCCACCCCACCCCCCCAGCTCCACAGAAAAGGCGATCATCGCCATCACATGATATGAGGGAAGGACACATACAGATGGAGCCAGACCTAGTCCCATTTCATCCATACAGTGGTACTGGTGGAGATGAGGATAGCACAGTTACACAGATTGATCTATCTACACAGCATCCTTATCAGCGTACACCATTGGCCCGTACATTTATGAGACGGGTACGAAGGAGATGGGGCAAAGACCACCAGTAGTACATAGGAGATTTTCTCAATTTTTTTTATTGTTGGATATAGATTCTTAGTTTTTTACTATTATTGTATTCCTTTTCTCTTGTACATTTGATGAAAACAAACAATCAATCATTGATTTCATATTATGTTTTATCTAAGTTTTATCTTATGTTTGTGATGAAAAATTTGACAATATATTTGTGATCAAATAATTTGGGGTTGGAACTACGTTTGGTTGGATTGAGTTTCGAAATACTACTGAAGTTTGGAAATTGTTTAGCCATGGGGAAGGATGGCTAATTGCTTATATAGCTGTTTTTATCTTATTTTTACAGGTTTTGCTATAAATGTAAAAATGAATTTGTTTTTCAAGGAATAAAAAGGGAATGAAACAGTTTTGCTTGAGATCATTGGGATCTGACCTCGTCTCTTACCTCGTCTCTTTAAGAGACGAGGTCATGTTGCCTAAAATCGAGATTATTTTGATTCCGATGACAAATTTATAATTTTTTTTAAAAACACTAATATATTTTTCATTTTCCCTCCTATTATCTGGACGCTTAATAAACCAAAGTCAAGTCTCTTTTTCTATTTTTTTTTTTAAACTTTTCCCTCATCCCCTCTACAACTAGGGAATTGTTTATACAAGCTAAGACAAAATTTCTCTTAAAAGCCCTTTCCCGAGAAAAGGAATTAATATATTTCTTTTTAAAAAAATTACAAAAATACCACTAGAATAAAAATAATTCCAAGAATAGGTAAGTTGAAATAATCTCTTGAAAAATCAAGGTCATTAATGGCCGATCTCGTCTCTTGAATCAAGTCATCTTCAGCCTCCTCTCTTTAAGAGACGAGGTCAACTTGCCTATTTTTGAGATTATTTTTTCATCTCATGGATTTGTATAATTTTTTTTTAGAAAGATGATTTTTTTTTCTTTAATCCCTCTTTCCCTCCTTTTTCTCCGTTTTTTCAAATAAGGAAAATAACTTTTTTTTTTTTTTTTTACATTACAATGGAGAATTCGAATATGGTGCTTGAGAAACCCGAAGCCCAAAGAGTAATCTCTCTTCATTTTTTCATCCGATCCAAGCATTAACATAAAGTACCCATTCTCCGATATCCAGACAACAGAGAAGAAAATGAAACGGGTCCATATCTTTCTTATACAACGACAAAAAATGAGTGGCCTCTCTTGCGGAATCCTATACAAGAAACTAAAGTTCTCAACAAGCCAGGTAAGCAGACGAGGATAATCATGGAAATCCAATATTAGACACGCTGAGGATACATCCCCTTGTACGCTATACAAACATGCTGCTGAGGAAGGAAAAACCAAAATCTCAAATAGGTAAAGAGATGCTTCGTTGGTTAGCCAGACTAGGTTTTATTTCCCACGAAGTAACCTGTTGTGCTTCCTCTGGAAGAATAAAAGGCAAAGCAATTTCCCGGATCATCAACTCGCCACAAAATGGGCATTCACTTGCTATGGCATCATCCAGCTGTGTTCGTAGCTGTAACATAGTGAACATAGGGCTTTAATCCACCATAAATGTTTTACTCAGAAAAACAAACAGAAGGAAATAGAAGGAAAACATATCGGAAGCTCAAGTAAGAAAACTTCAAGGGAACATGTATCTTCAATTGAAGACATCAAAGGCATTAGTCAGAATAAAAAGGCAATTGAATTATCAATAAATTCTGATTAATCCACAAGCAGTCTCATAAAACCTGTGCATGCAGGGGAAAGTATCATGTGCATAACTAACTCATAAGAATAAACGTCCATCAAATAAATTACCAGCAAAAAATGATATTGATTTCTTCCTTATCGGTGAACTTGTGAATACATAAATGAAAAACAGCACTTAAAGCTGGATACCTTATCTGTTGTAGTCACACTGGTTATGGGCTCATCGTTAATACCACCATTCTGGTCCCGCCTAGCTTCTCCACTCAATAATGTAAGCTGCTTTTGCAAATCCAAAATATATTCGGCCTGATAGGAAATGCCAAAACAAAAATCACACAAAAGTTAGAAAAGTTTTCAAGTAGTCCCTAAATGCAAACAGTGCATCATCAATTAGCATAGGCATGTAATGCAAACCCCATGACCAAGGCATATAGAGAAATATATATAATTGAAAAGGAAGGAAAGACATGAGTTTATATAGTACAGGTACGTGCTTTGTTGGAAAAGCCAAGCCCGTGTTTCTTTTAATATTGTTATTATCGTTTTGTAATTTTTTTTCAGGCCAGAAACATAAAACAAGTACATGCCAGCTTAGAATCTTTCTCATAGAAGCCTGAATTGTTAGAACACTTCAACAGCTACATTCACCAATTCATGTGAACATTTTGAATAGAGGTGGTGGAAATTAAAGAGTAATGATTCACCATATTTAACCACATATCAACTTACTTGAGCTTCAGTCGTGCAGCGGGTAACATGGGCTATTAGACATTCTGCATGAAAGGAGTGCCCACATGGAAAGACATAAAACGGGGCCATTGGCCCACTAGATAAATAACCTTGAGTCATCCGATACTCACCACTCGCTGTCAGGATCTTACGGTGACAGACCTGAGAATTTGTTCATGTATGCACATGTCATTAACTCAATCAATAATGGCCAAAGGTATATCAGAGCTTAAGAAAAAGGTAAGGAGAGAGAGATGGAAAATCTAACTGATAATAAGCACTACAAGAATGCAGCACAATTTTGGTTAAGATGACTGCAAGCTAATGCTAAAATACAAGTCTAGACTTCATTCTTTCTCTCGGAATATTGACAACATAATGCTCCTCTTATAAATTCACTAATTGCATTTAGTCTCCTTTAGTCCTTTGATAAAGCAAATGTCTCTTTTTTACCATGGAGTGCTCAAAGAAGTTCCATTTTCAGGTGGATATAAAGTCAAAGAAAACATCAAAATCATAGGCTGAAATTTCACACGTGTCTACTAATTATCTAGCTCTAATATTTACTGTAATTAGAACAAATATAAAGGAATTATTTCTTAATTGTAATCATCATTCATGAACTCGTAAAAGCTAATCAAGCTGTAAGCTTGTTCAACTGCTAATTAACAAGAAGGGAACACAATTAAATAGATGATTCATACCCCACATTCCTCATCACGCTCAATGACTGCATATCTCTGAGCAAGTGCACTGATATCATTTCTTATGTTATCTGCACCATGTGTTGCATCATTCATTTCTTGTTTCAGTAGTTCAATTTGCTTGTTGTAATCTTCTAAGGCTGAACAAATTGCCTCCTGCATTATTATGTCACATAAATTTTTATGCCATTATGCCCAAAGGGGACAGAGTGGGACTATAAGCATCTGAATTCACAATATTCAGCAGGATCAACAAGTCAAGGAAAAGAAGGAAATGATAATTTAAAAACCCATAAGCAATCTACAAACTTGTGTCTTTTACACAAGTTGGTAGTTCACTCAAATTTAATAAAATTTACCATATCTATAGGCATCTGAAATTCACTATATTCAGTAAGATCAACAAGTCGAGCAAAAGGTTTTCTTTTCAGATAGAAGAAAGTGAAAAAATGAAAGAAATAAAAGTACTAGACAGGATGGACATCATCATCCAACAGCATCAGTAAAGACCCTTTTCAACTTCCCAGGTTCGAGATTTCTTTTTAGTTGATTAATATTTAAACCATGTTACTCAGCATCTATTTGACCACAGTTATTTCCATAAGTTCTTGAAAATCTCTTCGTCACAAACATTTACAAACTTACTGATTCCATTTTGGGTAGATGAAGGTCAGTTAGTCTACCAAAGCTCTTCACATCACCTCAATCAAGCTTCTTCACTCACTCAGTTATTTCAGCATGCACAAAAGCAAAAATCAAAACTCCGACCTGGGCCACTATAGGGAACCTTAGCAAACAAAACACAGAGATTGATCCCTGCCTATAATGGCACTCAATTAAGTATGGAGAGGCCTTTCCCCACTGTATTAGTTAAACCCATAAAGTAAAATGAGAAAAAAGATCAATATCACTAAATAGAATAGAATGCTTTTCCATCCTCAGCTCCATTGATCATTTTTCCAAGACATGCTTTCTATATGGGTTTGTTTGGATTGTCTAATTTTTATTTGCATTTGACCTGCATTTGTATTTTGTTTGTATCCGTCTGATTGATTTTTTTATGAGTAAAATATTTGTTTTTCATCTGTATCGGTTTCTTACCAAACTTTATTTGAAAACAACAAAAATAAGATGTCAAAACGACTAAAATAAGACAAATCAAATAGACCCCAAACCTAATTTGTTTCCAAATAGACTTGAAAATATTCATATTAGGAAACTACATGGTCCTATCTCGACATGAAATTAATACCAATGGCTAAAGGTGTTAGCTATAGTAGTGCACATTTATTGTGCACAACAAATTTTCAAATAGCAAAGAAGTTCAGTATCTAATGATGATAATTTAAATAGATGCCAGATACTCATTTACACTTGACATAGCTATAAAAAAAATCACTGAAATTAGATTGTCTCTGAAGCTACATGGGGAGTAGTTATTTGTTATATGAGCTACTTGCGATGAATCATCACAGTGGTTAACTGGCCTAAAAGCAGGAAGCCCATTATACAAAAGGAAGAAAGGCGGTGAAATCTTCAGCCAGTCTTGGAAGAAAAAACTTTAAGAGAATTTATTCTAGTCTTATAGCTACGTCAAGAAAGGATCCATAGTTTCAAAGAGATTATACATGACATGACTAAGTATGTTCCTACCTTGAAGTCATCAATAAGAGCAAAGTCTGGAAAGAATGGCAATATGTCCTCAATCTTTAAGAGGCCATCAGTTTCTTTAAGAAATGCTATAGCTCTCCGAATAT
The DNA here is from genome assembly GCA_024138025.1 of Combretum micranthum. Classification (NCBI taxonomy): domain Eukaryota; kingdom Viridiplantae; phylum Streptophyta; class Magnoliopsida; order Myrtales; family Combretaceae; genus Combretum; species Combretum micranthum. Next base: position 101,830 of record JAMXBD010003297.1, read on the forward strand.
TCTCCCTTTTGGCCCCTTTTTCTTGTTCAACAACATGCTTGGCAACCATAAGCCAAAGCTTTTTTCTCAAGTCATCATCATCTTCCACTTTGTCAGCTTCAGCCATAGCAAGCTCAGGATCAACCTAGATCACCAACACAGATTTTGTACATCAATGACATTAAACTTTTCATTTTGCCATCTCAAGGTAAATTTTCCATGAGTTAGGATAAAGAGTTCGAAGAGAATGCCAGCACATTAGTTCATCAAAGGCCAACAGATCGAAAAGAAAGACACTCATGCTATTGTTTGATTCAATCAGTATCATCCACAAGGATTAATAGCTTTTTCCTTAGTTCTAATAGCTCATTCACTCTGTCTAAAACTATATAAGAACTTAAAACTTAGAAGCAAAGTCCACAAATATGTGGATTTTGCTAACCACTTCAATTTAATTAGAAACAGAAGACATGCAGACAGCATCTTAAATACATGATATAGGCCAAGAACCGAAAGGAAAAAAGCAAAAGTCGACTTGCATTTGGGAAGATGGAATAGTTTACAAGGAAATTAAAATGAAAAGAAAGATCTCATGGATTCCATGTCTGTGTTTGTCAGCAGAATGCTACAGCATTCAAGAGTAACATGAAAAGAAAATAATATCTAAAGTGCAAATATTTCAAAGACCACAAACAGGCAATAACTAAGTATAACATGCTTTGAGAGAGAACAATAGAATAGATCAGCCATTTTCCAAGAGTAGTACGTTAGGCATGTATGCGCACTGAATTGGGTCCCCTAACTTAAGAGTAAAATCTAATGGATAAACATTGATAATATATATATATTCCCAAACCAACGCTTGCACAAAACTTCATAAAATGAAACAGAAAAACGCCCAGTGTGGGTAGTGGCGCTAAAGCCAGTTGCAACTTCTCAGCAACTACAACATGACTGAATAATCAAGAAAATAGAAAGACAAAGCTAACCACACAATAAATACAAGGAAAAAAGATAAAAAAAAAAAAAGAATTAGCAATAGCCTGTAACCTGCAAAGCTAGAGCAACGGCTTCCTCATGCATAGACATCATACTGTATATATGGACACAGGCACGCATGCGCTTTTCTTTGAGGCACAGGCGCAAAGCATACTTGGGATCATAAAAGAAGTCAGGACTGTTTTCTCGTCCTTTCCCAAACTTGCATTGTAAGAACCGCAGAAGCGAACTATCATTTTCCTGATTCCGCACAAACATGCAGACAAAAAAATTAAAACTTCAGAGAAGTTAAGCTTAAAGTTCTTCATCAACCTATCATAATTCATAGGAACCAGACCCAAGTTATCATCACAGTAGTCCAATTGGCACTATGGGCTAGCAAGATGGAGTAGTAGATTACATTTAAGTTTCACTTCAGGCTTGGAACCAAGCTACAAATTGTTATATGACAAGTAAACAAATCATTAAAGGACCATATACCACTATTTCCCAATAAAGGATCTTGAAGCTGCTGACACTGTTTACACTAAAGAGACAACAGCAGCTTACATATATATTTTGTTTTTTTTTTTTTTTTTTCTTTTTTTTTTTTTTTTTTTTTTTTTTTTTTTTTTTTTGGTGTGTGTGGGGGGGGGAAGGGGGATTGTAAAGTTCCGTAATTTCATTTATAACTCAAGGATGTACAACCGACCTCATCTTACATAACAGTTCAGTGCAATGATTAATCAATTAGCTAAGATACCAAAATAGCCTCCCATACATTCATCCAGCACCAATTTTGGTCCCTAAACTTTGGTTTGGTCCAGTTATCTCCTTTAAACTTTACCAACAGAACAAATAAGTCTGCTAAGCCACCGAAATATGATGCGCATGACTACATTGCTCTGTTGTGTTAAATGTTGGACACAATGCTGCTACCCAGTAGGAGTAAATAACACACAATATGATGGGCCTACCATGCGGTCCAAGTATACATTAATTGTGTGCATCTTGATGACCAGATGACTAGACTTATGTAGTCCATTTCCAGCATCCAGAGATTCCTTCAGTCCATTCACAAAGTTGAGAGACTTAATTGAACCAAACCAAGTTCAGAGCCCATATTGGTCCTTAAGAGTATTAGAAGAATTGGCCTTTTCTATTTGACAACCTCCTTATGTGCAGCTGTAGTTGTGGCAAGGCACAGACAAACATCTACATCTCCTCCAAATGAAGATCAGAATACACATGCACAGTAGTAAAAACAAAAATCTTCATAGAAGAGGGCTGTACAACCATCTTGGAAGCTTTTCTTTCAAAAGATTGCCACATTTATTATGTAGGTGAAAAAAATAACAAGCAGGAAATTGACTGCAATAGGAAGAAATTGTTACCACACAATAAGACCCAATCACATAGATATCATAAAAATTAAAAACCACGATCATTATAATGGTTTATTTCCTACTGCAAAGGTCTGAAACCCAATAGCAACTCAAGCAAACACTCAAAACTGACCTGTTTGGCATACAAAGAGAGTAGCAAATTGTGAATGCCAGGATCTTCATTGTGCAATCGATGAACACAAAACTCCAAATATTTTATAACTTCATGGGTTTCATTCCTGCATGCATACGTAAAAACAAAATTCATCGAACAGAGAGTTTTTTTTGGTAATTTTTCAGCAGAAAGCTTATAACATATCACATACATGGGGGATAAGGCACTTATAACAGTAGCAGATCTTTCATCGACTTTCTCAATAAGGTGAAAACACAATCTAGCACAACTAAAAACCACATGTATTTTATTGTGAGTAAGAATGTGGATGTGACATTGAAATAGCAAGTTATGATTGTTAGAAGCAGTGTGTATTTAACATCTCATGCTGGTATGTGCATTAGTAAAATACTCATCAGTCACACTGCAATCACACAAAACAAAACTTATTCCATGTCTCCATATGAATCACCAAGCAGTGCATAATATATGCTTTCACCACCTATCCTTCTTAGCTACAGACAAAGATTGATAATGACTCCCGGTATTTTCCTTCACAGAAATCATGCGCAAAGTCATATATCTCAAGAATTGATGTGCTATGCCTTTCAAAAGAAAAAGAAAAGGAAAACAGAAATTACAGAGCAATTGCAGACATTTTGGAAACAAGACCATTCAAATTTCCATGATAAGGAATAAACAAATGCTAGAGACACATCTGCAGGTAACATAACTTTTCTTGGGACTTACTTAGCATGAGGTTCATTTGTGTATCGCATCATGGCAGGAATTAGTTTCCTTGGATTTAGCTGTTTATTTGTCATCCATGATTCCACAGTTTCATAGGCATCAAGCATGATAAGCTCTGGAGCAAATTTGTACTGCAATTTGAGTAGTTTATTATTCACTTTAATAAGAAGATCAGAATTATTGGAATTAAAAAGAGATAATTGTGAAGCCAAGAGCATGATCTTCACCTGAAGATCTTTGAAACAGACGGTTTCTGAAGCACTTCCAGAGCTTTCTTTGCTTCTTCTTGCTTTAGCAAGACAGGATGCACCTCATAAGTGTCAAAATAATATAATTTCACCATTTATTAAACAGAAAATCCAGACGTGCAGCAGAAAAGTCATACTGCATGGTATTACTGGAAAAACATCTCCTCAATAATTCCACCCCACCCCCTGTGCGCCGGCAACCCCCCCCCCAAAAAACCCCCAAATTCCCCAATCAGCTAATTGGTCAAAAAGATGTGACCTTCATCTAAGGTTTCTCAATTTATCTGTGCATGCTATGTACATGGCAACTAAGTGAAAATGTATGAAAAAAGATCCAGTTGTCACCACTGATGCAAGAAATTGGCACATGACTAGACTATTTTTCACAAGAGAGGACAGGAAAAGATCACTTAGGTCTTTTTGTGTATATAATAAAACAAGCAGTGACCATTGAAGCTCTATAAGACAGCAATCGATGCTACAGAATTCCACAGTTCTTAAATGTTTTGGGTAGTTTCAGTAATTTTGTTATGAACAAGAAGTAAAAGTACAAAATATGGTACTCACCACTCAACAAATCATCAAAGAAAGACTACCCCATTACGAAGACATCAGGATAGTCACACATTACACCCATAATCTAGAAAGATAAGTATTTATGTCCCATCTACTAACATAAAAGCTCTTGTTAGTCCATGAGATTCAAAAACCTTGAACATAATTCCCAGGAGCTGACAATACCAAGACTAGCATTCTATTTTATGTTCAATGTGGTTTTAAGCCTCATTAAAAATGATTGCACAGTCTACTTCACTTTGGCTATCAAGACAAATCCTTTGGTGGCTAAAGAAATAACAGAACCAAAATGATGTGCTTTGATTTCTCTGTCATTTAAAAGCTGGAGAAAAGGTAACGCAATATTTCCTCTCTCTTGAAACACTATCAATTGTCAGATGTAGACCTTCTTCTGAAGAAAATTTGTCAGTTACATCTTGGTTGTAAAACATTTCCACAAGACCAGTAGCAGAAATCTTTGGCATACCCAAAATATACCTTCATGGAAAAATCTAAATGGCAATATGATCTCTAGCAACAGTTACTGTATGTGCAAAGAAGGAAAAGAATTCGATCACTTGTACAACATTTTAAACTTGCTCAATGTTGGAACATATGTTTGTCATTTCTGAGAATGTCCTGGCTAATGCATAACTAGTTTTAAATATTCTGAAATATTGTCATCATGCCATGATTAATTAGATACTCATCCGCTTGTGGTGTGTATGATTTACAAGTAATAGAAGCAGATAAGAAATGCTCCTTTTATTTGTTCTTTATTTTTAACAGAGATAAAAACACTTTGTGACCAGGATGTTATCTTATAATCAACTTCTCACAAAAGCAGATAGCCATAACCAATGAAATGCCCAAAAAAGAGAAAGTGTATGACAATATTCATCCAAAAAGTAAGCTTCACACTAACTTCTTGAAACCCTCAAAGAAAAAAACTAGAATTAGAAGCTTTATGTTCTATTTAGGATTGACTTTATTTATATGTAGTGAGGATTGCATTGTAGCATGAACATCCTTCAATGGTCATCTTCAGATAAACCCCAAAAGGAGTAACACGTCATCTCATAACCAGCATAAATTTTCAATGCATAATTTATCAAAATTTTTTCAAATAACTAGAAGAACATGCATTCCTTGATAATCACACGAAAGCACAGAGTAGGATAAGTGGAAAACTTCTATGAATAAATTCAAAGACTGATATGAGCTAAGGAATAACAATATTCCATTTGTTATAACAGGAGGAAAGTATTGAGCACCTGAATATAATGATGAATGACAATCTCGTATTGCTCCTTCAGGTTGGCAAAGTACACAAGTTCTTCAACTCTTCCATAACTATTGCAACACAATAGAGTCAATGCATATTTTAAGCACAATCATCAGAAGAGGGATAAAAAAGCTAATACATGGGAAATTTCTTCTGCTTTAGAATAACGATGCTTAAATCAATAGAAAAAGATATACTGAGTACACAATACAGAGGATGGAAAAAACTACTGGGAGAAATGTATGAAGAAACTTCAACAGGGGATATACCAGTTTTGGTGCAAGGCTAACTGCAGAATGAGATTACAGCCTATGATATAGTCCTTAGATAATTGACCAGCATCTTTATAGAGGTTGTCCCCAGCCTTACCATTCAATGTGAGAGTTTCTGTGCTCTTAACCAAGGATTTAGGGCTCAAACCTTAATTCCAAATTACTAAAAAAACCATCTTGAAAGCGTCTCTGTTTTCTTTCAGCCTTTCTCACTCTATTACAAACAATGTGGGTTACATATGTAAAGTATAGGGTCATTGCAATGAGATTTAAAATAACACCATTAGTTTAATTCAAATTTTAAAACCAGGATTGTAAATTTGATTTAACAGAAGCTTACAACCTTGAACCAGAAGAAGTTCCTAATCAAAATAAGATGTCACGATCAACTGACCTTTCTAAAAGTTTCATAGTAGTTGCCTCATCCAACACATCCTTGCAGTCACTTAGGAAAGCACGGAATTCTCTAATTATTTGATGATATTCTGAATTACGATTCTCCAAAGCAGTGTCATCTTCTAAGAGTAATCTGTTTAACTGAAAAAATTACTCATCATTAGTAAGAGTAGAAAAAAGTTATATCTTTGTATTCTTTTCAAGTATTTGATAACATTCTGAATCAAAAAGCAATTTCTATGCGAATATAGAATCCTAAAGTTATCAACACCACCCCACCCCCCAAAACCAACACACCAACCCCCAACAACCCCCACCCCCCAACCCCAAACACAACGACAAAAAAAAAACAAAAGAAAAGGCCTCAAACTGATATCTCTTTTATCTTTGCCCCAAATTTTGCATGAATAGCTTGTTTCTGGTTCTCACAGAAGCTTATCATGCTAATAAGATTCAATATAATCATCAAAATGGAACTATATGTTAGATAGTAATTAATAATTTACTATTATAAGGATTAGCAAGTTAGGCCAAGGACAAAGGCAGTTTACAAATAGATGGATGAGAGACCCTTTTTTATATAAAGTGCAAAAAGAGGCTCCCCCTCCACTAATTTGCACATTACACTTCTTAATTCTTTTCCCTTCCACATTCATATGAACAGAGAATGGAAATAGAATATGGAAATATGGAGGTAGTAATTGAAAATGTACAGAATAACAACCTCCTCTAACAATATATGATTCAAACTACTAAAAAAACAAAGCAAAAGAAAACAATACCTTGTCCAAATACAATTCAGTAATCCAAGTGGAAATCATTGTTATCTGGCATTTATCATCCTTGGCAAGGTTATCAAGCTTTCTCAGTAAGAAGGTTCTCAAAGCTTCCTGTGATCAAGAATATAGCAATTGCATTTGAGACAAGCAGAACTTGTAAAGATGCAGAGACTCAATTTATTGTGTGAACTGTGCAGACTCAATGATCAATCACCTGCTCTCCCACGCTAATAAACTTCAGCGTAATCTCCTCAAATGACAGCACGTAATTTATCTGCCACATTGACCATTAATCAGTATCTGAACTATGTGCAAATTTGCAACTAATGGCAGTTCCTCTTTATGCAGTTGATTAGCAAGTTTCCCTCACAATATTTACTTCTTGAGAAAGGTTCCCTTATTATAAACTCATTAAATCCATGACTTCATATAAGTGATGTAAACTGACATTTTACAAAAGAAGTTCTATAGTACAGTGATATACTGCTTGGCAGACGAAAAAGGAAATACATGCATGCCAGTATGCTTGCAACCAACTTAATATCGCCAAAAGCAGGATTTCGGAATGAAAAGACAACAACTGTAAGTCTGAAGCAATCTAAATGATAAAGAGGATTAGGAGAAGTCTCAGTTTAAGCATTTTGAACTTTTAAGAGGCTAAAATTGACCATTTTACTAAAATACAATGAATTACATGGGCTATTTAGAGGTCTATGTTAAAAAGAATATTCAAATGTCTGCAAGTGTTGACGTCAATTCTTTATGCAGAGTAGATAAAGCAGAGAATCATTGAGTATTCACAATGCAGTATGAGAATTTACTTTAGCATAGAACGATGCAGCCCTAAGATATTCCCTGGAAGTGAATGCTGCTTCAGCCTGCAGAACAACAGTCTTTAGGTTATTTTATTTTACTTCTGAAAAATGTCTGGCAACAGTATATAGCAGGAGGAGGCATAATTAGTAGACAAGAGAAGTTCAAAATCAGACGACACCACTGAAGGAGCCATGACCTGAACAAGATACACTTGATCCCTCTGGAGTTGGTCACGACAATTTGCCAAGGCAGCAGCATAATCCCTCATGTCAAGATACACCTTCCACATATCTCGGCCCTCATCATAAACAGAAACCTGCAACATGTTCATTTTAACCACAAAACATCCTGTGCAATTCCTTTATATATATATATATATATACACACTTTTTTAGAGAGAGAGAGGCCGTGTTTTGTTTAACGCTAAAAAAATTGAGGAAAAAAAAGGAAGAAGAGGAAGAAGAACAAAGAAACAAACAAAGAGAGAGGGGATTAAAAAAAAAATAAAAAACCCAACAAAACCAACCTGGAAAATAGAGTTTTGGTCATATGCATAAAACAGCCCAGCAGAAGCGTCACTACATAATCCAATGATACCTCTTGAAAATGATTCTGATGACTGATCAAATTGAAGCTCCTCAATGATTTGCTCACTAATCCTGTTTACAACCTATAAGCATGACAGAAAGTTCTCAAGAAGTTCAAATGTCAAAGCTGGAGAGTGGATAATGAATATAAATACAGCATATGGTTTTATTGCAGCCACCATGCATGAAGCAAAATCAACAGAAAAGAAGGGAATGTCCAAGAGGATGGAGCCTACACAAGATTATATAAAGCATCTAGTTGTGATTATTAGACCAAATCACAGAACACTCAGCTGTAAATATTAATAGGATTTTGTATTACATCAAAATTCAACATTAAGTACGTCCCATCACATAAACTCAAGACTTCCCACTCTCGATGCCATAAATTTTTTTCTTTACCCTCTTTTTGGATGCCATGTTAATTTTTTACCAAAACCACCAAAAGTTCGTATAAACATTAAGATTATAAATATAAATAAGTGTAGTTGAATATTGATGTTTCAGTAGTGCTCACAGAAATATGATGCAAACTTTCCTTACCTTTCTTCACAATAACTATATAAATGCAATCAACAGTTGAATCACAAGAAGTGCATAAAGCTTAAACAACCTAGGGCAAGATTTGATTCCAGGTAATCAATCTGTATTATACCTCTTGAGCTTTCTTTCAACAGCTTATTCTTTTATTTTTCCGTTTCTGGTTAATGGAAGGGCATGCTGTGATCAAACTAGCCACCACCAAGCACATGAACCATCCTACAAAACTTATGCAGTAGTATGACATATGACTAGCTTGTGCTATATAGGTATTTGTAAATAAGTCCTTATACAATTTTGTCATAAGACTTCATGTATCTTAACCTCTAGGCCAACCCTTGTTGCTCACCCTTAAGTTCAATATCAAAAGATTGGTATGGCTCCTAAGCAAAAACTTAATCACCATTACCAAGTACAGAAATCTTTTTAGCTCTCTAGCAAAGTCTTGTTCAGATTTGCCTAATCTAAGTAAGTACCCAGCCTGTGTTAAGCTTTAAATGGAGCCATATACATAAGCATGATTAAACGATGGTTTGATGACCATGGCCTAATTTATACCAAGCTGACACTTTCAGGTCAGAGAAAAATAACGGCAGCAAATCCATTTTAATCACTAATAAGGCCAACAGAGAGAGAGGAGAGAGGGGATAGAAGCGAGAGCTAATGAAAGGCTAAAACACACCTTGACTTTGTTTCCAATAAGAAGCAGGAAATGGAATTCAGACACTGCCAAAGAAGTGGGCTTGAGAGCATCTGAACCTTCACAAAATTTTGAATATCCCAAAAGTGCCTTGTTTTCCACAAAATTCTCATCTCCATCGGGAAAACTACATGAAGGAAGCCCAAAGTTACTTGAAAGGTAATAATTTGTCAATCCATGTGAAATTTAATCTTTAGTCTTAGATATTTATAAACCACGTTTTATAGTTCTATTAAGAAAACCTGGAGTCAATGTCTGATACATCTACCTCAATAAGTCAGAACAAGAAGTGATGTGATTTTTTTTTTTTTTTTTTCAAATAAAAGAAACAAAGGTTAAATTTTACCTATGTGTTGCTCCAAAATTTAGTCCACCATGATATATTCCAGCTCCAGAAAGCCAAGCAAAATGTATGGCCCTCCTCTGCTTTATATAGAAATGCAATTCACTGAGAGAGAGCAAGGTCAAAAAGAAACGTAATTGAGAGGATTAAAAAATAAAAACATAAAAAAAAGAACCCAAAATAGTTAACTTCAAAGATTTTGAGTAAATTCATAGCAAAATTAAAAGGACAGTGCATGCACAGTTTGTCAAAGGAGACAAGCAGGAGGCTTCTATAAGAACCATATTTGTCACGGTTTGATAATTTATCAGTACTTTTGTATTGATATATACATATATATATCACAACAATACCATATCATAATAAAACGACATCCATATAAAAACACATGAAAAGTTACACATGCACGTACACCCACATGCATTATGATGTTTGAGTAGGATGAGAAAAGACAAGTAATGTTTGACAGAAGAGTGTTTTGCAGTATATTGCTAGTGCTCTTTTAAGGTCTTATCTGAATGAAGGAAGAAAATATGACGGGAAAGAAAAGGTAAACAGTGCACACAAAGAAATGAAGAATAACAATACAGTAACATCAGCTGAAAAGGATTTGACTTTTACTTTTTTTTATTATTTATTAATATCTGGTCATGAACCAATACGAAAAAAACGAAAGGAAGATAATTTACCTGTTTGGAATTTCACCAGGAAGTTCCATAAAATGTACTGCACGATCAACATATCTGGAGAAGACAGCCTAGGACATGCACAAAGACCACAAGCCTCAGTTTTACACCATGTGATAGAATTGCTAGAGCAAATATCAGAAATGATATATTTGTCTGTAAGCAGATACGTCACCATATAAGGCTGGAATGGAATGGATTTTGCTAAATCCTAGCCATGCCCAAACAATCATTTCATACTGGACTAGAATCAAATTTTCATGCACAGAAAAGTGGCAGCCATTGATAGCTCAATATGCATAGATCTAAAAGATGATTCTTCTTTTTTCCCCCGTATTTTTTTTCCCCTTTTTTTCTCCTTTTTTATTCAAGGAAATTGTGCAGCGCTCCTCTGGCTATTTATCCTTGGGACAGCCACCTGCTGACTATAGTCTAGCCCTACAAGGCAGAAACAAACCAGAAGGCACCACCACATCAAGCAGCATGGGGACTGCACTTTTCTAAGGGGACCACTTCCCATGGGAGTAAGCCAATTATATAATGTTACCAGAAGGAAAAGATGCACTTGGACAGATGAAATTATGTGTTCTGCTTCACCTTGATAAACAATTGACATAGATAATCTAGTAAAATACTAGGTGCAGTCAAAACAACAGAGGAATGCATCAAGCTATTGCAGATCAGAACTGCATTTAAAAAATGTATTGAAAACCCAAAAAAGAAAAGCATGCTGTACAACTGAGAGCTGGTACTTACCTCTAATGATCCAATACCAGTAAAAGAATACAATCGTGTGGGAGTAACTGCCATCAAGTAATATCTAGTGCCTGTGCTCACTGTAGCTGTTTCCATCTAAACATAGCATAAGAAAGCATATGATAAAATTAATTAATGGCGACAAAGGGTGATGCATCTCAACCAAAAATTTCTGCTTCAGTAATCAGTAATCTTTAGTGGTCACACTGCAATTTTAGGATGATATGTGTACCCAGCTTGTGACAAGACCTCAGTCATATGTAAGGAAAGGGGGAACTCAATTTATTGGTGTTGATGTTTGAAACTTGAAACCTCTATTCTCTTATCCATAAATATAGACACAACAACAAAGCTCCAGCATTATTCCCACTAGGTGATGTTGAATATATGATCTTGTTTTGTCATTACACTCTATGGATGTACAAATTTGATTTGTGGGCTTCAAATCCAAATTTGACATGATTTGACTTTTTGGATTAAACTGACTGGGCACAAAAGACTCAAATCCATATTATTATAGGATGGTCATGAAGAATTGGCATGGTAGGTTTAGAATAGGACCCATTAGAATTAGCCTGTCCAGTGCCAACCTTTCTCAATAAGCCTCACACACTACAAAAATGCCTTTAATGGTTTTCAATCCACAAGGGAGCTCACTTTGATATCCACTATGAAACATTTTGATATCTACTATGAAATGGACTCATTTTAGCCATGAATTGTCTACCCAATCTAATAGATAACATGACGGCTAAACTCTCTATAAATACTCCAATCTCCCCTCGCGTGGACGGATCGAAAATATTGGAAAAACGCCACTATGCTACTAAATTTCAATCTCAAAGGATCAAATACTTATTCAAGTTAAGAACACATTATTTCATTGTAGTTAGTGAGGTTTGATGCTCTCTTAACTCCTGCACTTGTTACGCGTGTATTAAGCCTATTAAGATTGACTACTCCTCCTCGCTGTACACTTCTCCTCTAATCATCTCATTTTGTGTCATTCTTCAAAGGGTAGCACAGTGATCTCACAACACACACATGATTGTTGCAATTGAACTCCTAATCCTTAAGTTTTCCAAGTTTTTTATCTTATCATAATTTCCCACAATTCTATAACATTCCATTAGATATATTATCTAAAGAATTTCTTATTTTTAGATCAAAATCCAAAGTTACTTTTATTATTCCATCCTCACTAACTAAACAGCATGGTTTTAGTTTTAGCTTCATTGCTCTGCAAATAATAAGAGCATGGTAAAGTCCATAACTGACAGCTTTTCAAATAAGGGATATGCAGCTAAACACCAAACAGCATGCTCATTACCATGTATAAATGTATGCACAGAACAATACAGAATGCAATCAAAGGGGACAAAATAAAAATAAAAAATTCAAAACTTAAACAAAAAACAAAAGGAAAAAAAAAAAGAATAGGCAAAATCCATTTCCTGGAATGGGAAAATAGATAAATAAAAATAGTGCGATCAGCCAAAAAGAAAAATAATAATAATAGTGCGAATGTACCTGCAATCCGGTAAAAGCCTCTGGCAGTTCTGCTAATTCAAAGAGAAATTTTATATACTTTTCCCTCCTGTCTTTTTCATCCACTGCCATCTCATGAAGTTGCCCATTGTCTGTACCGAGAATGACTTCCCTGGTAGAAGCTGCCCTTGTATATACCAGATGTAACATAAATGAGAATAGGCACATCCTCCATTCAAGTATTGATAATTATACAGCTATGACAACGACTTACCTTCTGTAATTTGTTGTTTATTCCAAGCCACTGCATTCACTATGAGTCCTCTTAATTTACTTAATATGCGGGGCTTGCTCCACTTTGCATGAAGATAAAAGGTTTCTGAACCCCCATTACCAACAACCGTGGCTATACAGTGGCTGCCACCAGGATCAACAAATACCCGGTGGATGGATTGCTCTCCAGTGCGGCCAACAGTCAGATCAAACTCTACATTTTCAGAAAGTTCTTCAAAACTTAGGGTAGAATATCACTTGTTAGCCAGTTGCATGAATCTGTAGGTATGCTAGGAAAGCTTTATTTTAGGGTTTGGACAAACACAACTAGGGGCCATCAAGCTATTTGCTAGGTCTTGGATTTGATTTAAACTTGATTTCCTGGTCTACTCAACTGAACTCAGCATCAAATTCAATTTTCATTGCAAATGAAGTTTAAGTATTTTGTGATGAAAAGTAATGCATAGTATTAGCCTGAAACCATGAATTACTCAAATTCCAAATAATTCCAACTCCAAATACCAAAGGCAATGATAAAAATTTAGCACTTGAAGCAACTTCTTAGTGTCGATTTAACTTAACCTAAACTTAATCAAATCATAAATCAAATTTAACTCAAACTAGTGCATATAAGACCCATGTGTATATCGATGTCAAACTATGATTTAATCGAACTCAATGCTGATATTGAGCTCCATAGACCAAATGAACAATAAAATTGCAAACACTAGAACCAAACCACATGCTCGATTTCAGTATAACCAGTCAAACTTGAAGTAATTTGAATGATGTTAAATTCATAAAACCGAGGACAAACCGAACTCAACTATTTAACAACAAAGAGAACATCTTAAACAAACAGTTTTCTCAGCATTAGACATTCTCCAGCACAATCCCTAACCACTAACTCCACGATCAAAACTGATTCAACAACTATATTCCCATAAAAAATCCCACATTTCCTCAAATTAGTATATCAAAAATAACGAATGACATGAATCAAATAACAAGCTGAGGAGACTATCTCCAATGAATGTGAGAAATGAGCAAGATATTACACTACAATCCTCAAACTTCCTTCATCAATAACGATCAAAACTGTGAAAACGAATCAACTGCTACAGAATGAAACTCCAAACCTAATCTTAGCCTAAATAAGCAAAATCCAACCTGCTGAACTACATTCCGCTGAAAAAACCACACTACGGTTGTGAAATCAAAGCTAAGAAGCAAGTAAGGAATATCAGGTTGAGGTCTCTATACCGAGGAAATCACCAACGCCGAAGTCGTGACGAATGAGCCAGCCCTTGCTGGTTCCCAAGACGATGACGTCGTTGCCGGCAGCCATACAAGTGATCAATCCGCGGCCTTTGGCGGCGAATCTTTCCAAGAGATCGACCGTGAACACCTGTCTTCCGCCACCTTCCATGGTGCACGGCACGGCCTTCGATCAATCTCCAGCTATGGATATGTAGCAATTATTACAGGAATGTGATCGAAATAGAATCTTTAGACGGATAGCGAATTCGCATGATTTGGCTTTTATATATGTTTACGGCTCATTGGATCAACTGACTGGGGGATAGGAAATGTTTTAAGAGAACTTCAGTTGATGTAGAACTTATCTTGCATGTATCATCTTTTACGCATTACGGTCAATTTTCTTAATTTTATTTTCGGAAATTTTTAACTAATTATAATAAAGTTTAAATTTATTTTAGCTTTGAGTATTTCAAGGGGGAAAAAAATTAGTGGCAAAAAAGAAAGGAGGTTGCTTTTTAGGAAAAAGGAAAAAATATTAATATTTTTAAAAATAATTATGAAAATATCATCGAGAAAAAATTATTTTCGATTTTAGGCAATATGGCATCGTTCTTCAAAAACGATATCATAGTGCTGACCTCTCTTTGAAAGACGAGGTCTCATTCTGTAATGACCTCGTCTCTCAAAGAGACGAGGTTGCAGCATGTAACATCGTCTCTCGAAGAGACGAGGTCATTACAAAATGAGACATCGTCTCTTGAAAAGACGAGGTCAGGTCTTCCTCCACAAACTTCACTTTATTACTTGAGAAACCCAAAAAATTACATATAAAACCTGTCAAGTAGAAATAAAAATAGCTATACGAGTCATTAACCAGATACAATACAGCTATAATACCATTCTGCCTAAACGCACATTCTCAATCCCAATCTGAATCATTCAATCACAGCGGTATTGTGATTGTTTATCAGCACAGTACAATGAAAAAATGGAAATTTGTAGACTCGTAACAGATAATATGAAATGAAATGCTGATTGATTGTTGTCTTAAAATGTACAAGAGAAAAAGAATATAATATATATACAAGAATAATACCAAAAAGTACGAAGCTATATGCAACAATCAAAATAAAAAATATATATCATATACTACTGCTGCTGATATGTATCCTCCTTCCCTCGTCCTCGGCCTCTACCCCGTCGCGCGTATGTCCTGGGTAACGGGGTACGCAAATGAGGATGTTGTGTAGATTGAACAATCTTTGTAACTGCAGCATCCTCATGTCCAGTAGCAGCACTGTACTAATGGAATAGGACAGGGTCTAGCTTGACCTGTATGAGGCCTTCCCCCATATCATGTGATAGCGATGGTCATCTCTTCTGTGGAGCCAAGGGGATATGGAACTCAGTGTATGACTGGTCTGGCGTGGGTGTGTCTCCCATATAGTAAGATGTCGATGACAGGCCAGCCTCGTCCTGAATGAGCTGAGAAGGACCACCCTCATCAAGTGAAGGTAGATCGGACGGCTCAGGCTCGTCTTGATCTGAATACCTGGTGCTCGAGCTCGTCCCAGATCCCAACCCCATCCCCGTCCACGCCTCTCTCTAGAAGGCTGTCGTCTCTGTACGGTATGAGACTATTGGTCACACTGTGCTACTGTTGATGGTGGAGCTGGTGGCACTGGATCATTAAAATTCAACCCCATAAACTCTTCCACCACACGACAGACATCTCGTGTAGTAGATGGAGTGAGCTCTGGGGGCATGTCTAGGATGCTATAAATGAAATCAGCCTGCGAGTAATAACAAAAAATAATATCGTGAGTAGCTGCCAAGTCAGTACAAGTCCATATAAAGCTTATAGAGACAGTGATCTTACCATGTATCGTATGATAGCTCCCATGCGACCGATCCAGCGTCTGGTGATCGCATGATACCATTGAAAGTAATCATCAGATATCCTAGCAGGCAAATCTGGCAGCTCAACTATGCAATCACGCCGAGCATCCCACTCAGCTATCCACCTGGCGTGCTCAACCTGCCAGTTCCACTCGGAACGTCTTCTCATGTCAATCTCATGGAGGGATCTCATATCGGCAGGGGGGGCTGGGATCCCCTGGAAGCCACCAAACTGTCTAAGCACTCCGTCAAGGTAGTAGTGCTCGACTAGGTAGAAGCAAACCAATGGGACCCGTGTACGCCAAACATCACTACCCACTAGGCAGTATGGAGGCAGGGAGGGCAAGATCGAACTATAGGGGTCCCATACCACCTGATGCAGTAGAAAAAGTGAAATATTGCGTAAACAAACCATCGAACTATAGTAATTTAACAGTACAAGACATTGGAAATCAATTGAGGTATAGGAGGGAACGGATGTCATACCTGATGCGTCGTCTGTCTGTCGAAAGAAGCGCGGTAGTCAATCAGCAGATGTGTCGATACTCAGGTCAAGTCAAAAGTCGCACCCCAATGGTTGATGAGTGGGCGGCCTGTGGTAATTGATGTGTGTAGTCGACGAACTGAGGCAATGTGGGGGGAGTGCTCCCATGCCCATATCTGCAGGACAACTAACGGTCCTGCCATGTCCCCGTATCAACGTGCGAAGCCAAGCATAGCTGCTTGTATAGCCAAGCCAAACAGGTTGCTCCCCACGCGTGCTGCCTGGCTGTCTCAAAGTCTCAGAGCAGCTGGAGGTACATAAGATGGACGTAATTAGAGGATTGTCTGCGACAATAAAGCCCCCAAGCAGCAGCAAAATGTACGCCCTAGCGTGGCGTCTAATCATCAGCAAAATCAGGTAGGTCGTGAAGTGGCTATCCAACCATGACATCTTCAGGCGACCATCATTCATATCAACGCTGGGTTGGGGTCGGAGTCCTAGCAACTCCTCGCATAAATCAGGATAATCCAGCCTAGTCGCCCCCTTCTGACCATACATTGTTAGACGTGGTGCAATTATAACCTCGTATATCCGTTCTTGGTAATCGAAACAAGTAACTCTATGGGAACTGGATATGTTGTTCCATCTCTCAAACTTCTTCGCAGCGTATTCTGTGAGCAACTTACCCATACTCATGGCATCGCTGGCTTTACGCCTTTGCTTATTAAAGATGGAGTTGCAAATGTAGAAGGTTTTCTTTACCAATGCTGCCATAGGTGAGCACCTGGCATCTTTTATAACTGAATTGTAACTTTTTGCCATGTTTGTTGTGCCTTGGCCAAATCTAACACCTTCATCGTAAGATAAAGTCCACATGCATGGAGGCAACTCGCGAAAATATCGTGTTGTCCAAGGGTTGCTTTGAAGTGCAGCATTAAAATATCCGTGGAACTTTCGACTCTGGGCTTGATAGGCAGCTCTTTTTATTATTTCCTTACATTCCTTGCTTTTGGCCTTCGAATTAAAGTTGCTAGCAACATGCCGAATACACCAGCGCCAAGGCCATCCTCTAGGCCACATCGCATTCTCACCTTCGACTGCACTCCTGATACAGGTATGCCAGTCCGATATCAAGCAAATATTGGATCGGTCTTTGATGACGTGTTCTAACACTTTTACAAGGAACCAACTCCATGTTTCCGCCTTCTCCTCATCCACAAGAGCATACGCCAATGAGACTATATGATTTGCCCCATTTACTGCCAATGTAGTAAGCAATTTGTGCTTATACTTACCATACAGGAAGGTACCATCAACTATGATAACAGGTCTGCAATGATTTAACGTATGTAACTTAGTCAGTGAATATCAATAAGCTAAAACAAAATTTAACAATGATTACAATACATACCTGCAGTGGGTGAAACGCCTCAATGCAAGGACCAAACGCCCAAAAAAGCTTATCTAGGAATACGTGGCCGACGGTATTTGAATCTTGAGTTTGCCACTCAACCTTCGTTCCTGGATTTGCCTTAGTAATTGCATTAAGTAGATGCAGAAGCTCCACATAAGACGCCTCTCAACTTCCATACACCTGCTCAATGGCCTTTCTCTTTGCCTCACGAATTCTCTTGATATGAACATTATACCCGAACTGCTTTAATATATTTGTTTGGAGATCATTCGCCCTCACATCTGGAGAATTGCGGATCTCCAATATTATGGCCCTGGATAAGCTGGTGGAGTCCAACTGAGAGTGATCATGTCCAGTAATTTCATCCAAGCAGGTATGAGGTCCTTCATATTTAATAATGTGAAACCACCCACCATGTTTCTTATAACTGTCTCTGAGTCTCCACTTACAACCTTTGTTATGGATATCAGTACACTTCACTGTCCATGCTCTTGGGTCCGAATCCACTACCTTGAAATTATAATGGTTCGTAATGTGCCACATTTTAACTGCCCGTATGAGATGATCTTTCGTCTCAAAACGCATCCCATCTTGAATTCATCACTGAAGCTCCAATTCCCAGCACTCATTTCTTGCTCATCATCATATGCTGCGTAAGCACTACCAACTTCAGCATTGAAAAACGGAACTAGAGCTGAGCTCCCTACTGTATCAACGTCTGTAGGAGCAACAAAACGGTCCCAATTATTTCCCCTTTGTTGTACCTCGGGCAGGGCATATTGTTGGGAAAATGCTTTGACATTAACATTTTCATCATCATCGTAGTCATCACTGGATTCACTTGCCGATGAGTCTTGCATAGCATCCATATCATCACCACCTACCGATGTAGGTCCACAAAATTCAAAGTGACCTATTTCCACTTGTGCACTGCCTATTGTCTAAACTGGAGTAGAGTTTGAATCTACCAACCCCTGGCTCTCAATATTTCTATCATTGCACATTTCCCCTGTAAGTGCCTGTGACAATTTAGTTTCCAATATCTACACATAAACAGCCACTGAGTCTTCTGTGTATACCAACATCTCTTGTGCCGTATCATCATCGATCACTGGAATAATATCATAACGTAGCGTCCTACTCCAACAGCTACCCTATGATATAGCTCCACCCGATGTGTACACCTATTTACCTTTAGTCTATTGCAAATAATCTCAACTATTGCTCATATGTTGAATTCCTACTAATACTGGCCATAGTAACAGGCCGCTTATCATAACCAAAACCATCATCCCCTTGCACAATATTACCATGAGCGTACAGTATGAACTTCACCTTATCCATTTCCTCACAAATCCTGCCATCTCATCAAAATTAGCTTCCACGCATCAAATTCACAAAATCACACTTATGAATTGCATTCCTCGTAATATTTAACATAATTCCTACACCTGCACCTCAACTTTCAAAGTTGAAATTTAATTTTCTAATCTATTCTGCTTTCTTAGAAATATTAGCTTTTTTCATTGCATATTTCCATGCCATACCAAATCACCATACCAATACTAAAGTACTAAATGCACCCCATTAACGATAATTGAAGTTATTTTTATTTTTTTTCCCACACTCAAATTCCTAAAATAATTATCAATAAGAACTACTTAAGACATGATTTTTTTCAAAGCAAATATTATACATATTCATATCCATTCAACATACAATAGGAAAAAAAAAACGTCGGCGTTGGAATCATGCTACAAAAATATTCTAACAACACATACAGTCGACATTCAATAATGCAGCATGAATGATTGAAAAAAAAATATGAAAATACGCGGAAATCCAACCTCAACGTTGCCGTCGGTGGTTTCACACAAAATCTCCCGCTTTCGATCCTCCTACCCACGAAATTGCAATACAATCAACTTCGGAGCAATTAAATCACCCAAATGAGGAACAACTACGAATTGATTTGTGGATTTTGGCCGCAACAATAGCAAAATGGCGCAATTTTGCGAATTAGGGTTCCGACGAGTGAAGGAGAAACGGGGAAGAAGAAGACGCGCGTGGAGTTTATAATCCGCTGACCTCGTCTCTTCAAGAGACGAGGTTGATCACTAATGACCTCGTCTCTTCAAGAGACGAGGTCACATGCGCTGTAATCCCGTCTCTTCGAGAGACGAAATCATTATAGAATGAGACTCGTCTCTCAAAGAGACGAGGTCAAGCACTTATGACCTCGTCTCTTCGAAAGACGAGGCCATGTTGTCTAAAATCGGGAATAATTTTTTTCGATGGTATTTTCGTAATTATTTTTAAAAATATTAATATTTTTTTCCTTTTCCCGCTTTTTAGATGGTACCTATAATTAAATGGAAAAAACGTCATGGATACAATTCTTTTTTTCCTTTATCTTTTTATCCAAGATAGATATAAAATTTAAGATAGAAATTTTAATTTTAATAGTATTTTATATTATTCATAATAATATCCCTTAGTATAACAAGAATTTTTAAAATTAAAAAAGAAAAAATTGATGCACAACTATATAATCTTGTTCTCTATCATTGTGTTAAATGGTACATAATTAGGGTTATAGACAAGTTACTACAAGCTCAAACTTAAAATAATGTCTGTATATTTAAATAAGTCAAGTTTAAGCTTTGATTTAGACTGAATGAGTCAACTTGTAAACAAGTTCATTTGTACTTGTAATAGACATATTACTTTTAGGTTTAAGAAAAATAAAAAACAAAATATCTAAATAAGATAAGCTCAATTTTAAATTTCAAATTTGAAAAAAGCTTAAACAACCTTGATAAAAACCCGGTTCAAGCTCAAAATAAAGCTCATTTAGTTAAGTGAGCTAAATTCGAGCTTGAATTTTAGACTCAACAAAAAGCTCAACTCAAGCTCAATAACTTTTGAACAAGTCAAGCCCGAGCATTTAAAAGCTTTGCTCATTTCTAACCTTAGTGCAATGCATATATGCGTTAAAAAAAATGTTAAAGTATCTAAATATAATTGTAGAATTATTAAATAATATAATTGTCTTGATTTTTCAAATTAATTCATAAATTGAGCATAATATTGACTTCTCAATTTCACTTCTTAATTTAGGAAAAACTTCTAAGCATTCCAATATAATAATTAATATATTGAGTATTCTATTAGTACAATTGGATGTTATGTGAGTAAACGATTAACGAAATTGGGGGAAAAATCAATTATATAATTTTCCCTTGATTCAATACTCTTATATAGGAAGGGAAAAGAAAAATAATATTTAAGTTTTTATTAAAAAAATTTACAAAATTGTCATTGGATTCAAATAATCCCAATTTTAAGTAACTTACCCTCGTCTCTTGAAAAGACAAAGTCATAGGTGTCTGACCTACTCTCTTCAAGAGATGAGGTTCTCATAATTCAGAGGTACCTCATCTCTCGAAGAGACAAGGTCTAACTACAAAAGTACATTGTCTCTTCAAGAGATGAGGTTTCACTACAGAGGTACCTTATCTCTTGAAAAGACATAGTCAATATAAATTATTGATTTCGTCATTTCAAGAGATGAAGTTAGTATAAATTCTCTCTCTCTTCTCTCTCTCTCTCTCTCTCTCTTCTCTGTCTCTCTCTCTCTTCTCTCTCTTCCCCCCTAAAAGAACATACTCATATACCACACATTTATGCATTAGTTATTATAACCTGTCAAAATCGTATATAATTAGCTATATAAATCATTCATTGGCCATTCACAATAGGTAAATAACTTCTAGACCACATTATCTTGTTGTTTAAAAGGGCGTGAAAAGAAAAACTTAAGGTGTGCTAGGCACTGTCCTTAAGGATAATTCGTCAGCCGTAAAGCAGAGAGTATTAAGATAATAATTTAGAAAAACTGATTATTAATAATCTTAAAGTGGATAAATGAAATCTGGAGAGATATGTGCAAAAGGTCAGTTTAAAATATCTTTTTAAGATTAAATATCACAACGAATGGATAAGATAATTTGAAAGTGATTGAAATATAGGAGCAGTGAAGGTAGAAAAACAAATATTATGGTAATTGAAATTTGAAATGGTAAAAAAACTTGTATTCGGATGAGCTCAAATTAATAATAATATCTAAATATTATTAAAATAATAATATGCACGAAAAATAATATATTCCTTTGGACCGGGCCAAGACATATGATTACACGCATAGGGAGGGGAGGCAATTCACAAATTTACATTAGCCTGGTCTAAGCTTTGTGCGCGTGAGCCCATACCTTTCCACCAACTCTTTACAAGCCCACAAAGAGAAGGAAGTTAATAAACAAGAATAAGAAACAAAGTCTAAGGAATGTAAGACTTATTCCTTTTGAAATATATACACACACACACACTACAACATACAACAATCCCCCACATATTTCAAAAGCAAAAAAAATGAAGAGATAAAAGAAATACTAGGTTTCCTCAAATGAGTATTATGCCTCGAATTTAGTGTCTTTAACACTATGAACCAGACTTAGAATAATGAGATATGACTTCCAAAATAAATGGTGCAGCTTAAAGCTTCTATGAACCAAGAATTTTTACTGTAAGCTAAAATGCTCACTAATCACATTATACACCACAAATTTTTTGCCATTCATCGCGGTTTTGTGCTAATAGGCCATGTGCATGCCTGGTTAATCATGAGTGCTCTAGAGATTTCGCCACAAATCTCATAGAAGCGGCCTCGCTTCACACTCATATAGATCATTCCATCAAGTGTATACTACAGAATACACCACTTTAAAGGATATGGAATTTGATTAAGAGCTTTGCTCAACCTCTCTTTCTTTGCAGTTTAGCACTACACACACCATAGGAGGGACATCATTTAATAGTGATGCACAAATCAAGCAACGACTTATCATTACCCATATGAACCTATTTCATGGGATCTCCAATCACATAGGTTGGGTTACCACCATTGTTGATACTTTAACATGGCTTTTGTCCCATACCCTTCGATGTTTCATTTATTCACTTTCTCCCCAAAGGTTTAGTCAGAGAATCGGCCAAATTCACTTCTAACTTCACATAATCTATTGAGATAATTCCATCTTTCAGCAGCTGCTTCACTACATCATGTCTCAATCGAATATGTCTATTCTTTCCATTGAAGGTCTTATTCTTAGCAATAGATATGGCCGCTTGACAATCACAATACATAGACACAGATGGTGTAGGTTTTAAACCTAATGGAATATTTGCCAAGAAGTTTCTTAATCACTCAGCCTCATTACCAGCCAATTCCAAAGCAATAAATTCTGACTCCATAATAGACTTAGCTATGATAGTATGTTTGGCTAATTTCCATGAAATTACACCACCTACAAGGGTGAATGTATAACCACTAGTGGATTTTGTCTCATCTAAATCAGAGATCCAATTGGCATCATTGTATGGATCTAATGTAGCAAGAAATCCACTATATAGAATACAATAATTCATAGTACCTCTCAGATATTTCATTAGTCTGACAACACAGTCCAATGATCATAACCAGGATTATGTGTATACCTACTCGATCTACACAGCATATGCTATGTCAGGTCTTGAAAATACTTTAAATGCATCAGACTTCCAATTATCTATGCATACTCAGATTGAGCAATGGTATCTCCTCTGTTTTTCTTTAATTGAGTATCAGCATCATGATGGGTACTCATAGGATTGACATCAAATTGTCCAAACTTCTTAAGAAGTTTCTCAACATAATGCTCTTGCGATAGCATGATACTATCATTCTTCCTTATGATTTTAACACGCAAAATAACACTTGCTTCACCCATGTCCTTCATAGCAAATTTAGAAGTAAGAAAATACTTTGTTTTACTCACTACATCAAGACTAGTACCAAATATAAGCATATCATCTACATATAGACATATGATAACACAATCATCATCAACAAGTTTTGTAAAAACACATTTATCAACTTCAATGGTAGAAAAACCATTTTTAACAAAACTTGGTCAAATTTTTCATACCATTGTTTAGGAGCTTATTTTAAACCATACAATGATTTAAGAAGTTTACAGACTTTCTTTTCTTATCTTGGAACAACACAACCTTTAAGATTGCACCATATAAATTTTTCTTCTAAATCACCATTTAAAACGCAGTTTTTACATCTATTTGATAAATAACAAGCTTATAAATTGAAGCCAAGGTAATAAAACTCGAATAGACAAAATTCTAGTTAAGGGCAAAAGTATCAAAATAGTCTCCATTTTGCTTTTGAGTAAAACCTTTTGCAACTAATCTAGCTTTAAACTTATCAACTGAACCATCAAGATTTAATTTCCTTTTAAAAACCATTTACAACCAATGGGTTAAGCTCCAGGAAGTAAATCTACCAATTTCCATGTTTTATTTTGTAAAATAGAATCTATTTTTTATGGCTTCTTTCAAAAAAGGTGCATCAGATGAGGAAATTGCATCTGAGAAGGTTAATGGATCATTTTCAACAAGATAAGTATAAAAATCATTTTCAAAAGAATATTCTTTCCTTTGTCTTTTGCTTCTTCTTAAATATTAATTTCTAGAAACATTTTCAGAAGTGTTTTCAGAAGATGGTGTATTTGGAATATTTTTAGATTTTAAAGGAAAAACATGTTCAAAAAACTCTGCATTTTTGTTTCAACAATTGTATTGCAATCTAACACATCGCTTTTTAATACAAGAAATCTATATGCAGCACTATGTTCAGCATAGCCAATAAACATGTAATCTGAAGTTTTAGAACCTAATTTTCTTTTCTTAGGATCAAGAAGCATAACTTTAGCAAGACACCCCCACACTTTTAAATATTTCAAATTAGGAGAATAACATTTTCAAAGTTCATAAGGTGTTTTTCTTGTTTTCTTATAAGATATCTTATTCTACAAGTGACATGCAGTTAATATGGCTTCACCCCAAAGATTTTCAGGTGCATTAAACTAACAAGCATACAATTCATCATTTCTTTTAATGTATTATTTTTCCTTTCAGCTACTCCATTAGATTACGGGGAATAAGGAGGAGTTATTTCATGAATTATTTCTTCCTTTTCACAGTATTCATTTAGTAAAATATACTCACCACCTCTATCTGATCTAATTCTTTAATTTTCTTATTTAATTAATTATCTACTTCTGCTTTGTATATTAAAAACATGCCAAATGCCTAATCTTTATTTCTAAGCAAGTAGACTTTAGTATATCTAGAAAAATCATCTATAAAAGTTACATAATATCTTTTACCTCCTCTAGTCATATTTTGCTTCAAATCACCTAGATTAGTGTGAATTAAACTTAATAATTCAGATTCTCTAAAGACAGATGCACATGTTTTATTAATTTGTTTAGATTCAGTACAAATTTCACATTTACTCATACTTGAAGAATTAATATTAGAAATTAACCCAACATATTGCATTTTCTTAATATAAGGTAAACTAACATGTCCTAATCCACCATACCATAAATCACAAAAATCAATCAATTAAGTAGAAGAAGTAACATTTCCATTCATAACTTTAAAAACATTAAGTACAAATAAACCATGACTACAATTACCCTTGCCAACAAAAACATTATTTTTTGTCATTACTACTTTGTCAGACTCAAATGACACTTTCACTCCCATTTTTCCCAACAATGCCATTGAAATCAAATTGGTTCTAATGTTGGGAACATGTAGCACCTCGTTCGGATCAAAAGTCTTGCTAGATGTGAGCTTGAGAAGAACCTTTCCTTTCCTAAGAACTTGAATAGTTTGAGCATCACCAAAATGCACAGATTTTTCTCCTTCATCAACTTTTGTATTGCTCATGAATGCATCTTTATTTCCGCAAATGTGCCTAGTAGCACCAGAATCTATGACTCATTTTTTCACACTAGTCACTATGTTCACAGAAATGACCGCAACAATAATCATCTTCTTGAACCAAATTTGCATTTGGTTTAGCAGAATTATCGTTTCTTCCCATCCTCTTCCTGCACTGAGGTGCATGATGGCCAGGTTTGCCACATACGAAGCAATTGCCTCGCTTCTTAAAAGTGGGATTACTAGCTCTGGGCTTGTAATTAGGTTTTTTTCGTACTTTTTGTATGACTTGTGCGGTTTGTGATCCATCAAATTCGCCTTACTTGCAATCTCTATTCCTTTGGCGGCCATGGATTCCTTTCTGTTATGTCCTCGAGATAATGTGGGTGATGAGATCAGCAAGCGAAAGTTGCTTGTGCTTGTGCTTAAGTTGTTGTTTGTAGTCGCTCCATGATTGAGGCAATTTCTCAATCAGCAAACCAGCAACAAATA
>JAMXBD010003298.1:0-128059 GCA_024138025.1 Combretum micranthum
TAGTAAAAAATTCATAAAAAATCATAAAATTCAGAAAAATACAGAAAAATCCAGAAAAAGCAAAATATTTATTTTTATATAAATTTTTTTTTGATTTTTTATATTTTTGAATATTCTTAATGTGTATTTATACACAAATTGCTTTAGAAATGCATATTTATGCATGAAAAATAATTTTAATATATTGTAAATTATTCTGGATATATTGGTGAAATTCATGTGATGATTTTTAAAAAGAAAAAATAAAAAAAAATAAAAAAATTATAAAATAAATAAAAATAATAAAATTGGATTTTCAAAGAACAAAATTTCTAAAAAATAAAAATGATTTTTGGACTTAGAAAAAATATTTTTTTTCATGAAATGAAAATCATTGATTAGATCATAGGATCATCAAAATAATTTTTTTTTATAAAATTCAAAATTTAATGAATTTAAAGTGAAAAGAGTTCAAAAATATAAAATTGATCAACAGATTAGTTCTTTTTTAAAGAACTACGTTTGTCTGATCTCGATTAGAGAGTACGTAGGCACCTGCGGGACGACATTAAAACATAAAAAAAATGTTTTTTTTTTAATATTGTGAATAACTATTTTGTAAGATATAAGTTTTTGTTTAAAAAAAAATATATTTGTTAATATTGATATTCTAAAAGATAATAAAAATGATATAAAGCACATAAAATAAAAAAATGAATAATGTGTTTGTGAATATTGTTTCATAATGTATCATTTGAATTTTTGAGCATGAAAAGGAGAGGTTAAAATTTAAAATTCCAAATAGTGGTAACCAATTTGGTTTTAATAGGTTAGCCCCCGAATCTATGATATCTGGTTTTAAAAGTTGATTTTTCAAATCAAATTTTCGCAGACTAGTAGCTAAGTTAGGATCAACGACCCATTGATCCTAGCTTTTTTTTTTCCCGATTTACATCGGGTGGCGACTCTAAAAGTTTTCAAAAATTAAAATTTCTTTTAACCCTAGTCGAGGATTGCATGTTAAATGGGTTCGGGTTTAATGTGAATCGGGTTATGAGAAATGAACAGATGAGATAAGTGGGAAAAATCCAGGCTGACAGCTTGGCGACTCCACTGGGGAATATTTTTTTTTAAAAAAAAAAAAAAGAGGGCTAGCCACTTAGGAATTTTAAATTTTAAATTTATCCTTGCTCAATTTTTGAGAATATATGATTCTTTGTATATTATCTTGAATATTTTTTTTGTAAATATACACCTTGCAAAATATGAAAAATAGAAAACAAAAGTTTGATTTCTTTGTTTGCATTTGCATTTGCATTAGCATGAATGTGTGCTAGATACGGTCGTACCAGGCCGTCTTAAGAGCCTAAGCGAGGAGGACGAAGTAAGGTCCGGGGCTGTGGCTTTCCACCCTCTAGATCAAGAAATGTCCTCCCACTCCGGTTTAGTACTACTAAATCGGGGAACCTATAGAACCCTACCAAATCATGCATTCATTAGCATGGGATTTGACCAACTTTTCTAAAAAAATGAAGTTAAAAAATAAATGTACATATGTAAATACTTAAAAAAAAATACTTAAAGAAAATTCTAAAAAAAAATAAAAGCTGTCAAAAAATCAAAAAAAAATTTGTAAATATTAGCTTATACCTTTTAAAAATTTTCAGAAAATGATGTCTTCACCGACAGTAGCGATAGCTTATGGGCTCGCCTTATTAGAGAAAATCGAGTGGAACCTTCAAGGATCCAATGCTCCTACTGGACCGATGGTTTGTCAGTTTTACTCCAGTCCAAAGTCATTCATTGAGGATAGTTAGGCCCAATCCTCAGCCTACCAAAGATCCATGTTCCATTCACCATGTTCCGGGCCCTCACTCATCTATGGGAACCTGAAGAAGCTATCTTCCGTTTAGGTCAGCATATAGCCCAACCATTGAGGAATATACTAGACTACTCCAAGCACCTCCTACCTCTGAAGGAATCTATATTCAAATTTCAAGCATAGCCCGGTCCGTGTTATATCAGAATTTTTGGGGATCAAGAGGGGACCAATTATTGAAGCTATCAATGATTGCAATGAATATTGCATCCGCTTAACACACTGATGGACTGGTTTGGAACTCCTGAATACTTTAAAAGCAACCGATCCACTTTCAGTATACCACTTGAAGTTTGGGAAGAAAACCGGGTTAATGCCTTCATAGTAGCTGCTTTTGCAACCATTCTCTTCCCTAATGGCAATTTGTTCATCCACTTCCGGGTCATAGAGCTGGTTTCTCAATATTTAGCTGGCAAATCCTATGTTCCCGCTCTTCTAGCCGAACAAGTCCGTAGTCTGACTCACATCAAGTCTAAAGGACAAGGCAAGTTCAAAGCAAGCATGCACTTACTAATGGTTTGGTTTGCTAGCCACATTAAGCACTACGGAAAAGACTTGGCTAATGGATCCCTCATCAGCCTGAAATATGATCTCATCCAATCCTTTGCTGAAAGGGTCCACATGGAAGATGATCATCCTTATGGGATATAATTGCCATTCTTGAAGACATGCCACCTGAAGACATGATGTGGCAAGCTCGCTGGTTCAAAAGCCCTGCAGCCATCCTAAGTTGCAAGGAATACATGGCAGTACCCCTAATTGGACTCACCGGCTGTACTGGTTATTACCCCTCAAGTGTTATCAGACAGTATGGTATGCTGCAAGATATTACTGTCAAGCCTAATTTGGAGCAAGTCACTCTGGATTATTTGGATCCAACCAAATACTACCAGCTAAAGAATCAAGTTAAATCAAATCCGAGCTATATGGGAAAATAGAGAGGTGAAGCCGGTTTTTGAAGTCGAGCCAGAAAAGTAAGGAAACCAAGAAGTATAGAGCAACCAGGTGGTATGTGGCTAGCCAAATGAAGAAGAATAAGGATATTCGATATGAAGCTCCCGATGTCCTTCAACCAGCACCATCGGAACCTGACCCTGAAACAATTGCTTATATGGAAGCTGTTTCGGCTCGCCTGGAAGTATGTCACCGAGATTTCCAAGAAAGAGAGAGGGAAATGGTGGATCGCCTGCAAAGTGCTGGAAGCAGAATTTCATTTTAGAGGCTGAGTTGAAGGCAGCTCAAAAGAAAATTCTAGCCCTGGAAGACAAGATTGTTTGCCCCACTAAGACAAGAAGACTGGTTTAGTTGATTTAGGTTTAGTCCTTAGGAATCAAGGTTCTTTGAAACCATTAGAAAGTAGTTTTAATTCAGTCTTAGGAAATAAGGTTTCTAAACCATTAGAAGTTTTTGTTATGTTAAACATTATCTTTTAATACAAATTTTTGTTAAAAAAAATCATTGGTCAATATCCCCATTTGCATCTGTGTGATAGCATATCTGCATTCTTGCATATGTATATTAATTCATTTATTCTAAAAAAAATATATTAATAAATGATAAATGTCCAGGTCTAGCAAATTCGAGTTTAAAACTTGAAAGATAGCGTCCAAGGGTTAGGAGCCCTATTGTTACCAGATCCCGAGCTAAGATGTCTAACACCGGGAGCAACCCCACAGACCAGACCAATGAACAAAGACTCAACACCGTGGAACAAACCCTCCTTGGAATTGCTGAACAGATGCAGGCTTTAACACAGAGTCTTGCCCAACTCAAGACCCCTACAACTCCTGAAGAATCCTCAAGGGCACAGAAAGGAAAAGAAATTGAGGGGCAGCTTATTCAGCAAGAGGAGTCATCAAATGAGTTTAATGCGGCTGAGTTGAAGAAAGAACTGGAAGCTCAGGCTAAAAAATGGAGAGAAAACTGTTTGAGAAAATGAAGACGTTCGATGGTTTTGATCAAACCGCGATTGAATTGCCTCAATATGAGGAAGGTGCCTTCCCTGAGAAATTTAAGGCACCGGAATTTGAAAAATATGACGGGACAGGTTGCCCTAATATGCATACCAGATTGTATGTACGACGAATGGGGCAATATGCAAAGTTTGACAAGCTGATGGTGCAAACCTTCCAGGACAGTCTTACTGGTGCTGCTTTGGCCTGGTACGCCCAATTAGACCACCAAGAAGTTGATACTTGGGACAAGTTGGCTAGGGCATTTTTTAATCAGTATAAGTTTAACATTGAGATGGCGCCCTCGGTATGGGATTTAAGCAATCTGAAGAAGAAGAAAGAAGAGACTTTCAAGGAGTATGCTCAGCGCTGGAGAGCATTGGCTGCAAGGATCACCACCCCGATGCCTGAAAGGACCTCACTTTCACTTTTATCAACACATTAGAGGAACCTTTCTTTTCCCATCTGATTGGGCATGCATCAGCAAGTTTCTCAGAAGTGGTGATAGCTGGGTGCAGGATTGAGAATGCAATTTCGGCAGGAAAATTGCATCAAGAAAAGAAATATACTGCACCGAGAAATGTCCCATACAAAGGGAAAGATTCAACCGTCAGCATGGTCAATACTTCAGATGCAACTGGCCCTACTAAGTCTTTCGTGTTGTCAACAAATCAGAATCAAAATCAGAATAAGGATCAGACTCAACAAAGTGCAGTCCCAAATCAACAATCAAGGTTCAGCAGGCGGAACTTCACTCGAATTCCGGTTCCCCTTAGCCAAGTATTAGCTAAATTAAGGGCCGATAATCTGATCAATCTTGAAGTTCCTAGGGAAGACTTAAAGCCTAGATATTACAATCCTGAGCTGAAGTGTGAATATCACATGGGGCAAATCGGGCATTCAACAGACAGATGCTGGAGGCTTAGGCATAAAATCCAAGATCTTATTGATGCAAAAGTCATCCAGTTGGATTTCGTTGAGACTCCAAACGTCTCTACTAACCCACTGCCAAACCATGGACCAGTCATCAATATGATCACCGCTGAAGTGCCGGATCAAGAAATCAATCTGGATGAGTTGCCAATCACCATAGAACAAGTAGCATGGAACCTTCGCCAGAAGGGTCATTTGCTCAATATGAATTTAAGAGACCGCACCAAAACCAGGCCTGCTATTTACAAGCTACTACAAGGAGGAACTATTAAAAAAGAAGAGATTCTGGAAATGTTGATCCCGAAACCAAGGAGATCGAGCACACAGGCTGAGTTATGGGAAAGGTATCAGGCTGGAGATCCAACCATTGGAACCCTGGGAAATGATGGAAAATACCAGTATTTAATGGATTACTGGTTTGAGCCCCGTGTCTATGCTGACGCTCCTCCAACTGGATGGGGTCCAGAATTTGAAGAGGAAGATAAGAAAGCAAAAGAAGACGAGTTTGTGGGTATGATCGAAGGTGGACCTAGATCCATCAAAATCGAAATAGGCAAAGGTAGTGAAGATGGATCAACTTCATCAAAGCCTAGAACTATACCTTTCAGATACCCCTTGCTGTGAATGATTATAAAGCCGCTCCATTTGATTATAAGGCGGTAAATCATGCTTCAATGGCCATGGTTGGTGGCCTTACTCGCTCAGGAAGAGTTTATGAGTCGACCGGAAGAATGCAACTGTGAATATGCCACAGCAGCAAAATGAAGAAGGAAGAAAGATGAAGAGAAGTCAGCATTGGCAAAACTGATGAAAGCAAGTGAATACAAGGTTGTCGAGCAGTTGGCCAAAATACCTGCCCAAATATCGCTCATGAGTCTGCTGATAGCTCTAATGTACACCGTGAGGCTCTTTTCAAAGCCTTAGAAGAAGTGAAAGTTCCAGAAGGTGTATCAGAAGAAGCCTTGGGGCATATCATCAACTCAATCTTTGCAAATGAGCAAATCATTTTCTCATCTGAAGAACTGGGAGAGGAAGGGGATCAACATAAAAGGCCCTATTCATCGTAGTCAAAAGCTGTGGAAAGATCGTCTCTCGAGTATTAGTTGACAATGGATCCTCTTTGAATGTGTGCCCCTTAGCCACTTTGAGCTTATTGGAAATTGAACCGTCAGACATCAAACCAAGCTCTATTGTGGTTCGTGCTTTTGATGGGTCAAAAAGAGATATAATAGGTGAAGTGGAGTTAGAAGTCACCATCGGGCCTCAAACTTTCATTATTCCTTTTCAAGTGATTGACATCCCCAGAACATTCAATCTGCTGTTGGGAAGACCATGGATCCATGCTGCCAGAGCAATACCATCAAGCCTGCACCAGAAAGTTAAGTTCATAACCAATGGTCAACTCATCACTGTTATGGGAGAACAGGATTATGCCATTTACAAGGAGACAGCTGTCCCTTACATTGGAAAAGAAGGAGAAGAAGACTTCGGGCTCCAAATGTTTGACGAAGTCTGCATGATGATGATGAGAAAGAAACTCAGGTGGGAACCTTTGGACTGGGTTATTCCCCCACTTGTGCTGAAGTGGTGGAAATGAAAAACCAAATGAGAAGAAGGAAGCTCGACAAGGAATATGATCCAATCATCAAAATTCCTCACATCAGCCATTCCTTTCCAAAGCCACATCATATCCAGCAGCCAGATGATATCAAAGAAGATGCTTCATCCAAAGAAATGATCTTGAGAAATTGGTTCTCTATGCCTTGCGCTAGTATTAAGTCTTTTAAGTAAGAACTTATCTAAGACTAGATTTGTGTTTGTGTTTTTCAGTATTATGTGATGCTCAAATAAGTGTACTTAAACACCGTCCCAGTTTAATAAAATTTATTTCCATTTGTGTTTTCACATATTCTCATACATTCCTCATTCATATTCAACCAGATTCGACAATTGTGATGAAGTTCAGGGATATCTCGCGCGTATAATTAATGAAAATATCAATATCACCTCTAACTCTACTGGGTTAGATGTTGAAGATGATATTGATTATCAATTTAGAACACAAGAAATTTGGCAGAATTTTGAACAAGGAAGATTGAAATTCCCGAAACCATTGAAGTGATTAATTTGGGAACAAGTGAAAACCCTAGGAATCTGAGGATAGGGGGAAAATTGCCTGAGAGCACGGCACAAGATTTAACCAAGTTATTAGCCGAATACTTGGATGTTTTTGCATGGTCGTATAGCGATATGCCTGGTTTAGACCCATCCATTGTGGTTCACAAATTGCCAACAAAGGAGGATTTTAAACCTATAAAGCAAAAATTAAGGCGATTTAGGCCGGATTTACTCCTCCAAATCAAGGATGAAGTAAAAAAGGCTGCTTGAAGTAGGATTCATCGAGGTTTCTGATTATTCGGATTGGGTATCAAATATAGCCAGTACTTAAGAAAAACGGGAAAGTAAGAATCTGTGTGGATTTCAGAGATCTAAACAAAGCAACCCCGAAAGATAATTTCCCGTTGCCTCACATCGATGTTTTAGTAGACAATACCGCTGGAAATCATCTATTTTCATTCATGGATGGATTTTCAGGGTATAATCAGATATTAATGGCCGAAGAAGATAAGGTCAAAACCACATTTGTTACAGCCTGGGGAACTTTTTGTTACAAGGTCATGCCTTTCGGTCTCAAGAATGCCGGGGCAACTTATCAACGAGCAATGCTTGCTATACTTCATGATATGATGCACAAAGAGGTGGAAGTATATGTAGATGATATGATCGCCAAGACAAAGGAAGGAGATGATCATGTAGTGGTGTTAAGGAAGCTTTTTGAAAGATTAAGGAAGTTCCAGTTGAAATTGAATCCAGAAAAATGCACTTTCGGAGTGACATCTGGAAAATTATTAGGATTCATGGTTAGCCAAAAGGGGATAGAAATCGATCCTGATAAGTCAAGGCGATTCAGGATTTGCCTCCACCAAAAACATTAAAGGAAATCAGAGGCCTCTTGGGAAGGTTGAATTACATTGCTCGATTCATATCACAGCTGACTGATAAGTGCCAACCGCTGTTTAAACTGCTAAAGAAGAATGCCCTAATTGAATGGAATGACGAATGTGAAAAAGCCTTTAATCGGATAAAGCAGTATCTGACAAATCCACCAGTACTGGTTACTCCAAAACCGGGGAAGCCATTGTTCTTGTACTTGACAATTCTTCCTGAATCTATGGGTTGTGTGCTGGGGCAAAAAGATGAGGAAGGAAAAGAAAGAGCTGTTTACTACTTAAGCAAGAAATTCTCGAATGGAGAACAAAAGTATTCAGAGATAGAAAAGACCTGCTGTGCATTAGTATGGGTTATGCACAGGCTTAGGCAGTATACGCTCTTCTACTCGATCGAGTTGATTACGAAGCATGATCCATTGCGATACTTGGCACGCAAACCGGCTTTAGTAGGTCGAATCTCGAAATGGCAGATGCTACTTTCTGAATTTGATATCATTTATGTGAATCAAAGTTCAGTCAAAGGACAAGTTTTAGCTGATCAACTCGCAGAAAGCCCAGTTGATGACGAAGAATTAAAGGAACAAGATCAGTTTCCAGATGAAGGCATCAGAATAACAGAAACAGAAGCCGAAAACAACAATTGGAAGTTGTATTTCGATGGAGCAGCCAACGTATACGGGTGTGGAATAGGGGCAGTCCTTATCTCACCAAAGAAGAACAGTTCCCGGCATCAGCCAGATTAATGTTTCCTTACACAAATAATGTAGCGGAATACGAGGCATGCATCATGGGATTAGAAATGGCAATTCAAATGAATATGAGGAGCTCGAAGTGTTTGGAGATTCATCACTTATCATTTTCCAAACTCGAGGCGAGTTCAAAACTAAGGATCCCAAGTTGATTCCTTATCATAATCACTTGGCTGAGTTAACAGGAAGGTTCAAAGAAATTTCCTTCACTTATGTGCCGAGAACTCAGAATCAATTTGCTGATGCATTGGCTACTCTGGCCTCTTTGATCCAATTCACTGAAGGAGTAAGAATACAACCTTTGCAAGTCCGAATAAGAAGTGAACCCGCGTTCTGTGCTGTGATTGAATCAATGAACCATGGTTTCAAGATATCAAAATTTTCTTGCAAACAGGTGATTATCCTGAGTGTGCTACAAAAAAGGATCAGAAATCATTGAGACGTCTGGCAAGTCATTTCTTGTTAAGTGGAGATACCTTATACAGAAGGTCATTTGATACAACCTTGTTGAGATGTGTAGATGAAAAGAAGCTCAAAAATTAATGGAAGAAGTTCATGAGGGAGTATGTGGACCTCATATGAACGGATATATGCTAGCTAAAAAGATTATGAGGCTAGGATATTTCTGGTTAACCATGGAATCAGACTGTATCAAACATGTGAGATCTTGTCATCTATGTCAAATTACGCAAACAAGATAAATGCTCCTCCGAAGGAATTACAGTCAATGTCAACACCATGGCCGTTCTCAATGTGGGGAATAGACGTAATCGGGCCAATATCGCCAAAAGCTTCAAATGGTCATCGATTCATACTAGTTGCAATCGATTACTTCACCAAGTGGGTTGAAGCTGCTTCATACGCCAGTGTGACAAAAGCCGTTGTGGTGCGATTCATCAAAAGAGATATCATTGCTCGATATGGAACTCCAGAAAGTATCATTACGATAATGGTACAAATTTGAACAACAATGCAATGACTGATTTATGTCAGCAATTCAAGATTAAACACCGGAATTCCACTCCATATCGCCCACAGATGAATGGAGCAGTAGAAGCCGCCAACAAAAACATCAAGAGAATCATTGAGAAGATGACGATTGCATACAAGGATTGGCATGAAATGCTCCCATTAGCATTAATGGCTATCGAACCTCTGTAAGAGTGTCAACTGGGGCAACGCCCTATTCCCTGGTATATGGAACTGAAGCTGTTTTACCAGTAGAAGTTGAGATTCCTTCGCTCCGAGTATTGGCTGAAACAGAGCTCGAAGAAGCTGAATGGGTTAGACAAAGGTTGAACAGTTAAATCTTTTAGATGAAAAAAGATTAACCGCCATGTGTCATGGCAATTATATCAACAAAGGATGGCTAGAGCATTTAACAAGAAGGTTAAGCCAAGAAATTTCCAAGAAGGTGATTTGGTTTTGAGAAAAATGCTGCCAAATGTGCAAGATTCCAGAGGAAGTTCACACCAAATTATGAAGGACCATATATAGTGAAGAAGGTCTTATCGGGAGGAGCATTAATCCTTTCCCAAATGGATGGACCCAATTTAAAGGATCCTGTGAACTCAGATGCTGTAAAGTGTATTATCCTTGATCAATAAATTTGTCATTTCAAGTGATCAATTGATTTTATTTTAATTAATTATAAGCAAAGTTGATATTCCTGAAATTCTCTGAAGTCGAATCAAAGCCTGAAATTCTTTGAAGTATCAAAGCCTAACCACAAAATTCTTCTGAATAAATTTCCATCAAACACCATTTGAATCATCAGAAAAGAAATTTGAGCATCTTATAATACTGAATGAATGCATTTATACAGTTTGGTCTATTGATTGTTCTTATTTTAAAAGAAAATATTACTGCAAGAATAACTAATTTTGATAGAAAATTGAAGCATGTTGGATTGAAAAAAAAAAAAAAGAGAAGAAAAAAAGAAGAAGAAAGAAAAAAAAAAGAAAAAAGAAAAGAAGAAAGAAAAGAAAAAGAAGAAAGAGAAAGAAACCCCAGTGGATTGAAAAATCACAAATACCCCTCAGTCTAGACAGATAGTCTAGTACTACCCAGACTCAAAATCCATCCTTTCGAGATGGTGACCCAAAATCCATCCTTTCAAGATGGTGACAAAATTCAGAAACCCATCAATTGAAGATGGTGATCAAGAAAATTCAGAAATTCATCGCTCAAGATGGTGATCAAGACAGAGTTCAGAAATTCATTCACTAGAAAAATATGATCAAGACAGAAGTTAGAAATCCATCCATTCCAGATGGAAACCAAAGCCCATTGGTCCGGCAAATGACCAAAGCCCATTGGTCCGGCAAATGACCAAACCAAAGCCCATTGGTCCGGCAAATGACCAAACCAAAGCCCATTGGTCCGGCAAATGACCAATTAAAGTCTAGGTCCGACAGTTGACCTAGCAAATCTCTAAGTCTAAACTCGACAGATAGTTTAGCACAAGATTTTGGAAGGAGAAGCTAAGCAAAAATTGGTTGTCTTTTTGTCTTTGTGGCAAAAGTTTTGTTCAAACTTTACCACAAAGAGGGGCAGCTGTAGACACCCAATTTTTGCCCAAATTAATTAAGGCTTAAATTTAATTAAATTCATTTTTTCAAAAGCCTTAAGTATTGATGAAATTGGCTAAGTGATCAAGGCACAGGCCAAATGGCCTGTTGGTTAAACACATTGACCCAAACACACATTCAAGCTCAAGGACACAAGTTCAAACCCTAGCAAAGGCAAATTTTTGCCTTTTTATCATTTTTGTCTTTTCATTTTCCTCAAATGTGACTTTTGCCTTACTTTGCATCAGTTTTGAACTGACAAAACATCATTGATTGTCAAAATTGATGATGGGATTGCCAAGTGGTTACAAAATATGAAAGATTAGTGCAAAAAACAACCCAAAAGTTACAAAATTCAATGTATAAAGTATTCAATTGATACAGAATGGGGAGTTACAAAAATTGATTGGATGAATCTGGCATAGAATATGAAAACAATCATCAATTCATCAGTTTCAAACAATTTAATCATGGATTTTCGAATTAAATTCGTAAAAAAATCAAGGGCAAAAATCAATTCATTTTTGAAACTGTTCGAAACTGAAAATTGAGCTTGCAACCTATAAATAGGAGGTCCTAGGAGCAAAAGGCACAAGTAAATTTTAGAAGAACCATACATAGCAAAGCCAATTCGAAATTCTTGAATTTAGGGTATAGAATTCGAATTTTTCAAATTCGAATTGATTGGATCAGATTTAATCCAAATTGAGTGTTGTAACAATGTTCGAAACTTGATTTGGATGATTTAGTGTGCTTAGATTTATTCGAATTGATCGGATTTCTCTCTGAAAATTTTTTAAAATTTTGTTCATTAACGCCGCCGTACAACCAACGCCGGAGCTGCCCCTTGCCGCTGTTCTGAGTGAACGCCACCACCACCAAAGGACGCGCCGTCGCAGCAGGAGTCGGGCCGACAAGCTTCCAGCCGCCGAGGACCACCGGAGCCGCCGCAATCCGCCCCGAAAAGTCACGTCATCGTCTTCTTCACCCGCCGGAGCTCCAAGATCCGACCCGAAGATCCGAATCCAACCCGGTCGTCATCGGTCAACGGTCGTCGATCATCGGTCAATGGTCAACTCTGATCAGACGGTCCAGATTTCATCAAGCAGATCAGACGGTCCAGATTTGATCAAGCAGATCAACGGCCCAGATTTCATCAAGCGATCAGACGGCTCAGAATTTAATCAAGCGATCGACGGCCCAGATTTCATCAAGCGATCAGACGGCTCAGATTTGATCAAGCGATCAGACGGCCCAGATTCAATCAAGCGATCAGACGGCTCAGATCGAGTCAACAAGATCAGACGATCCAGATCGGTCAGCACGATCGACGCTCCAGATCTCGTCCGCCTCATCCAACGGTCCAGGTTAATCCGTATTATTTTATTAATAGTTTATTATATAATTAATTTCAGAAAATAATAAAAAATAGTAAAAAAATCATAAAAAATCATAAAAAATTCAAAAAAATTCAAAAAAATCCAGAAAAATCAAAATTATTTTTTTATATAAATTTATTTTTTTTGATATTTTTAATATTTTTGAATATTCTTAATATGTATTTATACACAAATTGCTTTAGAAATGCATTTAATGCATGAAAAATAATTTTAATATATTGTAAATTTTCTGGATATATTGTGAATTCATGTGATGATTTTAAAAAAAAATAAATAAAATAAAAAAAATTATAAAAAAATAAATAAAATAATAAAATTGGATTTTCCAAAGAACAAAATTTCTAAAAAAATAAAAAATGATTTTTGGACTTAGAAAAATATTTTTTTTCATGAAATGAAAATCAATTGATTAGATCATAGGATCATCAAAAATAATTTTTTTTTAATAAAAATTCAAAATTTAATGAATTTAAAGTGAAAAGAGTTCAAAAATTAAAATTGATCAACAGATTAAGTTCTTTTTTAAAAGAACTACGTTTTGTCTGATCTCGATTAGCGAGTACGTAGGCACCTGCGGGACGACATTAAAACATAAAAAATGTTTTTTTTAAATATTGTGAATAACTATTTTGAATATTAAGTTTTTGTTTTTAAAAAAATATATTTGTTAATATTGATATTCTAAAAGATAATAAAAATTGAATAAAAGATAAAAATAAAAAAAAATGAATAATGTGATTTGTGAATATTGTTTCATAATGTATCATTTGAATTTTTGAGCTTGAAAAGGATAGGTTATAAATTTAAAATTCCAAAAGTGGTAACCAATTTGGTTTTAATAGGTTAGCCTCCGAATCCATGATATATGGTTTTAAAAGTTGATTTTTTCAAATCAAATTTTCGCAGACTAGTAGCTAAGTTAGGATCAACCGACCCATTGATCCTAGCTTTTTATTTTTCCCGATTTATATCGGGTGGCGACTCTAAAAAGTTTTCAAAAATTAAAATTTCTTTTAACCCCTAGTCGAGGATTCATGTTAAATGGGTTCGGGTTTAATGTGAATCGGGTTATGAGAAATGAACCAGATGAGATAAGTGGGAAAAATCCAGGCTCGACAGTGGTAGTCTAATCATAAATCTAATTTTGAAAAACATGAAGCACCATGTGACTCATCCAATAATTTCATCATTTTTTGGTATTGGAAATTCATCTTTCACAGTCACTGGATTAAGAGCCCTATAATCTATACAAAAATGTCAAGTTCCACCTTTCTTTTTAACAAGAAGTACTAAACTTGAAATTAGACCTATGTTATCATGTATAATGCCTAAATTCAACATTTCCTTAACCGGTTTCTCTATCTCACTCTTTTGGAAATATGGATAACGATAGGGATTTACATTCACTAGCCAAGCTCCTTCAACTAAATGAATGCAATGTTTTCTATTTCTTACGGGAGGCACTGATGAGGGTACTTAAAAAATAGATGCACAGCTATCCAAAAATTGATCTAAATCAGTATTGCTAGTGGTAATGCAAGATAATTTATAACTTACCTCTTGAGTCGATAACTGAAAATAAGAAACCATAACATCCATTTTGTCCTATCAACAAAGTTGATGCTGGGAAATTTGAGTGATCATTGAGTTATTATCTCCCTACAATTTAACCATTGATCCATTATAAATGAATTTCATGGTAAGATTACCATAGTCAATTGTTGCTGGATCTAGTTTTTGTAACTATTGCTTTCCTAACACAAAATCAACTCCTTGAATAGGAAGAATATAGAAGGCTTTAGAAAATTTAAGTCCTTAAATTTTAACTGAGACATTAACACACTGTCCTTCATAAGTAAGCTTACTTCCATTGCTAATCATTACATTAAAATTGGTTGGTAAAGTAACAGTTCAACCCAAATGTTTGGCTTTTTGTGATTGCACAAAGTTGTGTGTTTTCCCATAAACCACCAATGTTGTAACAACATAACCATTTACCTTACCTTTAATACGAATGGTTCTTGGAATGATATGCCTTGATAAAGCATGGTAACTAATAGCGCCTTCATCCAACAGTCCCTTTCCAATTAACTCCTCGTCCAATGGTTGTTCTTGATCCTCTTCCTCATCACCATGAATCATTTAAAGAATTTTATCTTGACACTTATGTTGTCGATTAATGCTTCTTATCATAATGAAAACTTAATCGTTTGTCTCTCTTTTCTTATATATCGGAAGTTAATTTTTTAATTGGTAAAGATGATTTCTAGATTATATTACTAGTGGATGGTTTTGAAAATTATAGGGTAAAAGTGTTTGAAAGGTTTGTTTTTACGTATGTGTTTGAAGTAGATATGTTTTGGTACATGTTTGAATGAGTTGTGTTTGGATATGTGTTTAGGAATGTGTTTAGGTTATTAGAATGAAAAGAATGGTCTGAAAACTTAGACACATGCATCTTTGCTAGCCAAATAACATGTGGTAAAGAATTT
The DNA here is from genome assembly GCA_024138025.1 of Combretum micranthum. Taxonomy (NCBI): domain Eukaryota; kingdom Viridiplantae; phylum Streptophyta; class Magnoliopsida; order Myrtales; family Combretaceae; genus Combretum; species Combretum micranthum. Next base: position 14,966 of record JAMXBD010003298.1, read on the forward strand.
GGTCTAGAAATTTGTACTTCTTTTCTCGCATGTGTTTTCAATCCTGATATAACCTCAAATTTCCATTTATATTTTGCTATGGACTTCTTTTGTAACAATTTTGACAAGGCACCTTGAATATCATCGTATTTAGATGGACCAAAGCTAGTCTTGATAGATTGCAAAAATTGAGAACAAGTGCTCAATAGCTTATTTTGTTCTAGCCACTATAAGTATTCCAATGCTTCTCCCTCCATTGCAAATGTAGCTATTTCTAAACGTTGTTCTTTAAGAATTTTTTAAAAATTGAAGAACTTTTGTATATGATAAATCCATCCATATGGATCCTAACTCAAAAATTTAGGAATCTCTAATTTGATATCTTTCATCAAAGAATCAAGTAAAAAAAGATGATGAATGAGATCAATCAAAATTATCTTGCTAAGTAGTATTGTGAACATTCTTATTTTGATTCCTCGTATTGTCAATTTTTTCTCTAAACTATTGGATAGAAGAATTGACATATGCATATAATTCTTGCAAGCTATGATGCATTACCATATTAGACTTTTATCAATCATTGTATTTGCAATTGTATTTTCTTCATTGTATCTACAAGAGAATACACTAGTGATTGCAACTTAGCAAATTCTTGTTGAGATCTAGTAGATGCCATAATGCTTCACACTAGCACAACTAATTCGAAAAAAAATGAAAGAACCAAATTGTTGGGTTGTTTATGTATTTGACCCCACAAATGTCCTAAGCCCATTGCCTTACAGATACAATACCAAAATCCCTATACTCTCCCTCATTTTTACCCTGGTTGCACCTCTTGAATATTCTATAGCCTGGTTTTCACAAGTAAGTTTCTGCTATCAATTCTCTTTATTGAAATTTTTGTAAATGTTACTCTCGATTACTCACTAACTTAGTGTTTGTAGTGTTGCGAGGTTGAAGATCTTACGATTCAAGCAAATGGGAAAGATGATTATTTCGAGTATAGTAAACTCCATAAGAAGTGCCATGATATTTCTTAATCAACTTTTTCTATTTATTTATACTTTTATTTCTTTGTAATCCATACAAATAGTTACTAATAGATCTTGCATGGTTATACCAACTAGCTACTAACAATTCGTTTTTACAACTAAATATGTTTGCTAGATTAGTTAATTTATTACTTCATTGCTACAAAATAATCTTTATTCTTCTAAGGACATCCTCTAGTCTTTGTACTCTACCTTGTAACAAAAACTGTTATACTATAATGGACCAACTCGCCTATTAATTATATCATCAACTTGCAACTACATCATTCTACAATAATATATTAAGGATGAACAAAAAAACTGACCAAATTAAACCAATTCGTAAAACAAACTAAACCAAATGAAACCAAAAATATAGTTTAGAAATGTCTCAATTAAAAATAATTCATAAATTTATGTTTAATTTGAAGGTAAATTGAATAAATCCATAAAACAGAACCCAACTATTTTAGAAAAACATAATATTAATTTACTTGTAACTATGAATTAAAGTTCATATATGTTCTTATGGTTTCATTATGATATCTTTTATTTGATTCATATTGATTAATATTAATCTTTTTTAGGTTCAAAATAGGTGACTCCATTTTTTTTTTAATAATTGTTTTAACTTTGTGGAGTATGTAATTTGTTTATTTAGTTATGATTCTTATTATTTATTAATTGTTCAATGTATTTTGTTAATAGATCTCTTTTTTACTTGTTGATGACTTTTGTTAGTGGCTGATTTTTTTTATTTTGATCAAATTTGTTGGTATATGATTAAATGATTATGTCGAAGATTATAGATTATGACTTATTATATATTACTTAGCGAATATACTTATTGGCGAATAAGTCATTGGTGACCAAATGATTGTATGAAAGACTATGGATAATAAGTGTGATGGATTTATGAAGTATTTTGTTGTAATTTGTGATTTTAACTTTGTAGAATAATTTAAATATTTGAATATCTATACAAATGAAAAAGAAGAACAATATTTTTAATTAGAATTTTGATTTAACATGTAATAGAAACCAAACGAAACCATTATTAAATGGTTTGAAAATTTTTTATTCCAAGTCAAACCGTTAATTAATGATTTTGTTTGGTTTGAAAAAAAAAAACATACCGCTAATTATGGTTGATTTTTAGTAAAAATTGAACCAAACCCATTGTACCTACCCCTATAATATATATACAATTTGTTAAGTTTGATAGCTTTGTAAAGGCCTCTCTTGGCCTTTGTTCTTCTTCGTTTTGAGGCCATGCATGCCTTTTATTGTTATTGACTTGGTAATGGCCTTTTGGACCTTAATCTTTTACCTTACTCTTTTTTTTTCTGTTAAACTTGATACACATTATACAGCAGTTTCATAATGTGATGGAATTATAATATGATTCCTTGCTAAAAGAATTTAAGACTTTGTAGTTATATATAATTAGTGTGCTTGTTGTAAATCAACTTATAGTATAATGGAGTCACTATGATATCTAGCAGTTGGGGTTTATGTTGGTATTGTCTTTAGAAGGGGCATATGTTAGCTAGAATAATTTATGATGATGATGATGATTGTAGTTGGTAGTGCACTATTGAAGAGTTGTTGTAAATCAACTTATAGTATAATGGAGTCACTATGATATCTAGCAGTTGGGGTTTATGTTGGTATTGTCTTTAGAAGGGGCATATGTTAGCTATAATAATTTATGATGATGATGATGATTGTAGTTGGTAGTGCACTATTGAAGATTTTGTTGATAATGGTGCCAGTACACCCATATTTACTTAGGAAACTTGTGAAGTAATAATGGTTGGCTTGTTAAGACTATGTTGGTGTGTTGCGAGCTGCTTCATGTGATTGTATCTTAGGACGAGTTATTTTTTAGGTGCCTATGTTTGTTAAGTTTGTGTTGGTGTGTTACGACTTAAGCAATAAAGGGTATGTTGATTCAAAACACTCTATTAGAATTCTATTTGTCTTTCTTCTTACCCTTTACTGCTTGACAATTTTTAATGAGGCTAAAGTGGGAGAAAAGTCGAATCTTGGATGAACTAAACAATTAGCAAATATGTAATCTAAATCCAATTTTTAAAAGTAACTTTACTAAACTATATAAACTTAAGTTCTTACTCAATCCAAAATCACCAAATTGAGCATTTGCTCTTTTATTTTTATACTTAAGAATATTTTCTTCAACCACTTGCTAGATTAGGGGGAGCGTGTAAACCATTGAATTTTTGCTAAGTTTATGTTTAATCTTAGAATTAGAGGTCAACCAAAAACCTTAAAGTTAATAAAGACTACAACAAACCCTAGTGTTTAAATCTGGCAATCCAACACTCTTAAACCCTAAGCAACGGAATTGAGATAATTGTAGATAATAGTTTGTAATAATATAGGAAAGCTTACAAATACAAGAATCATTAATTTTTAATGTGTTTCGGATCTAAACAGGATCAGTTCTCAAAAAATATGTCCGAGGCTTAGAATAGTAAAAATATTCTGATGATACCGTTAGATTCATTAATACAATAATTTCAAAAATATCAGTTTTATAATTTTTCAGTAGCTAAAAATATCAGATATCACATTTATACGCGTATTTTCTTTACTACTTATAGATTATTAGTCTTGTTTACTATTCCTTATCATATTCTATTATTTATCTATCTTTACTTTTTCTTATTACCTATTCTTACTATCTATACACCTATTTCTTACTTTTTTTCTTTTCCAATACAACTTTACATCTCTCGTATCTCACATCTTAATCACTTTTCATTATAAAAATATAAATTTAATAATTTTTTTCTCCCCCATTTCCCTTTTGGATTGCGCCTCCCCCATCTCTCTAATCCAATTTTTTTTTAATTTATTTTATTACATCTAATTTTCCTCTACAAAATTCTATAAATACCCCTTCTCCCTCCATTTCTTTCACACACTTCTTTACATAACAAAACTCTTCCAAAATCGCTCCACAAATTTCTCTCTACCACTTTTTCTTCTTCTTCTAACCAATAGGTAATTATACTAAACCTTCTTCATGTTTTTGTAACTTAGTATGAGCTTAGTGTATATTTTCCAAAAACCCATAGAGGTTAAGAAAATAACAATAGGTTCATACTTTGTTCTTATTCATACATGCATTCTTATATTTTTAGATTGTTAATAGATTATTTTTTATGTTCATATAACTTAGCATGAAAATAGTGTGTGTTTTCTAAAGACCCATAGAGGTTAAGAAAGTAATATTATGTTCATGTTTTGTTCTTGTTCATACATTTTTTTTTATTATTATGCTTTTACTATTATGCTTATGTTATTATGCTTTTTCTTTCTTTCTTTTTCTTTTTAGAATTAGTCTATTCTTAATCCCAAGTTGCCTTGATGAAGCTAATGCTCCCACTACTTGACCATATTATTATGCATATATTGCTTCTTATATATATATATATATATATATCTTTATCTTGTTATGTGATACTATTCTCCTTCTCATGACTATATATTCATAAACATGGATGAACATGTTGATATTGTCTCAACAAAATAAAAGGAGTTTTCTTAAATGAAGAAAATAAGAATTCTCTTTAAAGATAAATTTTTATCACTTAAGAAATGATTTTTTTTTTCCATCAAAACTTAAAGTTTTATCTTAACAAATCTTTTCCAAAATTTAGATAAGTCCATCACAAGTTTTTAGTAATAATAGTACACTGGATTTCATCAAAGAATAAACAAAGTAGATTTTATCATGCGCACTTTTTTCAAACCAATAAAATAAGAAAGTTTCTTTAAAACTCAATATTGCTAATTCCTTTGTTGACGAAGGTTTTCTTAAACTTATTTGTGAGGTCTCACCAACACTCTAAAATACTAAAGATTGAACATATTTTACAAAATCATCAAAAGTTAACCTTCTAGAGACAAATCTTACTTAGGAAATAACATTAGTAAATAACTTAAAAGATCACTTTATTTTAAAGTGGACCTAACTTTGGAAAAATAAAAAACATATAAACATGACAAGTAACTACTTTAAGTAATTTTAGTCACTACCAAGAAATATTTGGAGAAACTTCACTTTTCAACCACAAGAAATAAAATTGGTAGAAATCTTAAAAAGACTAAATTTATTTATGGAAAATTAACTTATTCTCCAAAAGTTAAGAAATGAAGTTAAAAGAAGGAAACACTCACTTATAATAATTCAAGAAATTTTTCCAACAAACTAGAGTGAATTTTCAAGTCTTAACTCTTTTTTTCGAACATTTAAGACATATTGCTTTACAAAAATCATTGTTGAGACAACACCACTAAATTCATGCATACAATATGAGTCTACACACACACACACACACACATATAAAATATATATATATGTATTCAAAGGAATTTTCAAACTATACAAATATCTATATTTTTGTATAAGAATTTTTAGATAGACAAAAGTTTGAAAAATTATGTTTTGAAAGCTGAGATTTTCGTGGTGATTCTGTACCTTGCTGTTTCAGGACCCAAACGAATTTTTGGTATTTCCTTTATTTAGGAAACGAAGAGGAGGACATTTACTATCCCGAAGATGATTTTGATTATGGAAGTACCATCAAGTTAAGGCCGAGTGAGTTTACTTCCCTTATTTTTATACATATGATTATGCCCGTAGTATAGTAGTATTAGAAATAGAAAAAAGATAAAAGGGAAAGTGCAGTGACTTATAATTTTGGTGGAAGAACCTTAAGCATATCGAGTCATGAATTGCCTATAATGAATTGTATGTTCTACTAACATGTTGAAGTATCTGAAATTGGTTGATCACTTACAAGAAATTGAAATTAAATGGCCAGACTCTAAATAAAATTTGATGCATGCACTTCACGAATTGAGTCTCGTTGCATTCGTTGTTCTACAATTGGTGGGACAAGGGTATGATAATGGTGATTGGCATAACTAGTAGTATCTGCATGTGAGGAGTAAGAGCCGATAAGGTCTACACAAATTGATGGTAGGAGCCAGTAAGATCTACATGTTTTTTATGGCGAATAGTAGTTGGTAAGAATTATAAAAATCGTTTTGTTAAGATTGTTGGCTGTAATTGGTCGGAATACCTAACCCCGAATGAAGGGCATAAATTCATTCAACATATGGTTCCTGGAAAACCATATGTTTTGTATGTTCACGTATTTGTTGCATTTCACTTGATTGTATAATAAACTTTGTTGATATCTTTGTTTCGAGTATGTTAATCGAGAATATTCTTACTAAGCTCATAAAGCTTACATCCCTATAGATTTTTGTACATGCAAGACCATTTGCTCTTACATCTAAGGTCTCCACTTATCCGTGTAAGTCATCTTTTGGGGGAAATTTACTTGAAGACTTAGAATAGATTTCCTCTAAAATCTTTTGGTGAAAGTATTTAGGTTTTCTTGTAAAAGACTTACTAATTTTCATATAATCCTTGGAGAATTAGCGAGGGAATGCCCCTAAAACTTTTGTAATGGACTCTTAATTGTTATTTGTGATTAATTTTATTATAGATTCTTGTATGTTCATTATTACTTGCTTAAAACCACACTTCTTAATGGCATCTCCTATTACCATATTGTACGCCTTACATATATTATTGAGACTTTCGCATGACTAAGGTAGTCATTCTTAAGTCGTGATATTGTATGCGGTAGACTGTCGCGTTTAGGGTACCCCTCAGAGCGTAATAGTTTAAGTTAGTATTATAGTAACAAGTTTAGAAGAATAAGGTAATAGGAATCAATATACAAAAATAAAAAGGATAGATAAAAATTAAGTAGTCAAGGTTTAGAACTAGATAAGTTAGGAAAGTGTAGATTTTCTAAAAAGGACTAATGATCTTCCTTGTCTTTTATAGAGAAGTTAGGGCGAAGGTGCAGTGCCTCACAATGAGCAATGACGAGACCTTTGTGGATTATAGGCAGAAAGTTAGGCTTTTATGTGAAGAATTTGCTCTTGTAGGAAGCCCTAGGTTCGCCCGTGAGATGTACAATATGTGGAGGAGAGAACTACGCAATACCATGTGGGATCATGTTATTGATGGTATAAGGTACGATACCCGAAGGCGCATGAATTGGATGAATATGGAGGTCATCTACGGCATGGAATGACTCATGAGTTACTACTACAATATTCCCAAACTCTAGGAAGCCACATTTATCTTCTGAAATGATGGTCACCCGGTTTTTCCTGACTTCAAAACTTAGAACTCTTTAGGTCCGATGTAAATTTATGCCCATGATGAGCTCGCCAACCATAACAATTGGGGTCGAGCTAATGAAGAATCCTATTTCTATTAGTATGGAGTATACCAAATTGTGATACCACATCCCGATGACCCAGCCCCAACATAGCCACAAGATGCAGATTGGGGTAGATATGTGGGATCAGAAGGAAACATGGAAGGAGTAGAAGAAAAAGAGGAGGAAGAAGAGGAAGATCAAGAAGAGGATGAAGAAGTAGGCTAAGAAGTGGAACCCATGTTGCCATAAACAGATCACATTTAGGATGACCCTGTCTCCGATCCCCATGGAGTTAATTTTGGATGGCATGTCGACCCAGCTCTGGATACAAGTGCCCCGATTAGAAGCTGGTCTTGTACTCCCATGCCAAGAGATCAAGCCGATGATGTGGTAATGGTAGAATCTAATGAAGAAAATGCACCCCAAAGAACCCATGAGCAAGGAAAACCTAGCACAACAGGGGTTCGTCCTCCCAAAAAGGGTAAGAGGATTATGGTACGAAGCTACTTGAGACAATTCATAGCAAAGAGGCCCTAAATGACTCCTAGCCCTAATCATCATAGCAGGACCCCCTCCTGTAAAGGTTGATTGAAGGAAGTTTGAAAGATTAAGGAAGAATGAAGAAGTGAAGTGACTACCCGAGCACATCCTGAAAGTCCAAACCAAATTTTGTAACAAGATCGACCTAGGTTATTGGATCGATTGGGAATTTAGCTTATGTTATCGGAAAGGTGTTTTGTGTTTGTTATGTTTTGTGATTTTCCACTGTAAGCTTTTGTTGTTGATTTCTCTTATGTACGGGTCTCGTGCCTTTGGATGTTTTCAATTTAATGAAGTATTTCTGGCTTGAAAATTTTTGATTCCCTATTTTGATTATTTAAACTTCTTTTGTGAATTTAAAATATTCTCTATCATGTTAGAATTTTCAAAATTTTAGTAATTTCCGCGATGCAATGCTTAAAAAGACTTAAAAATTGAAACTTATGTAAGTAAAAATTTAAACAGCCGACCTAGACGAAGACATGCAAGGGAACGACGTGCATCAAATGAAGGAAATCAACAAGAAGCACCTCCATTGGTTCCACCCCCTAATCCTCAAGGCGATCTTCAGGCCACACTTGGACAGTTGGCCCAGATTATGAATGCGTTATGAATAATTATTATTAGGTAAAAAAGATACATCAATGTTTACGGATAAATTTCTTTAATGTATCAATATTTTAAACGGCTAAAAAGAGGAATCAACATTTTGTAAAGTGAGATAAATAAAGTACTTATAATTGACTATTAATGAAAAATTAAGAAAAGTTAATTAAAATCAACTCAACGTTGATATTTTAAATGACCTTTGCAAAGCGTACGTATTTTATTTGATTGTTATTCTTTTTTTTTAATTAATAAAAAAATTGATACCTGAAATAAACTCCCTCCAAATATTGATACTTTCAAATTTAATTTACCCATTTTATACCCTAAGCTTAACTATTCATGTAACGTTGTAAAAATGTTGCCTTTGTTTTAGAATTGAAAAAAAAAAATTATAAGTTCAGTTTGAGTTTCTAAACCAAACTGTAAATTGAGATACAATCTTCAAATCACATCATAAGCCAAGCCAAAATAAAAGTAAATAAATTTGGCTTGGTAGGAACACTTCGAGTGCGAAACACATGCCCAAATGAGAACATCCCCAAACAAAAATTTACTTTGTCATTTTCTACTTAAAAATGTTACAACATTTAAAATGAAATTGAACGAGGGAAATGAAAAGCTAGTGTACAAGAAGTTTGCCCCAGGTGGAAGAGGTTCCCATGCCACGAGGCTTATTATTTTAACCACTTCCCCATATGTCCATTGTTTTTTCCATTGCTTGCATGTGCTCATGCTGCCGTAAATAGGATGTGATGTGGCTCATCAAGAGTCAAGCTGTCCTTCAAGTCAAAAACACAATTGAAGAAGGCCATTTATGTTGGCAATTGTATTCATTATTATTATTATTTTTTTTTTTGCCCTTTTCGTATTTCATTCGTATTAGTGTAAAAAGTATATGAGATCATAAATAATTAGTTTTATGATCATAATTATTTATAATATAATTATGTTTTATGTGTCATAGGATATACTTTCTCTTTATTATCGTATGCTTGATTGTAATAGTATTATTATTATATTGTGTACAAGATTATAAACCCTTAATAGAATGCAACATAGCCAAAGTCAACATTTGATTATACAATTTTTTATGGTATAAGATTGGACAAAGTCATTGTATCATATTTAGTTTATAAAATATATTTAGAATGGGACAAAACTCTCTCATTGAGATTGAACAAAATTTAAAATTTTTATCCTTATGCTACAAAAATATTAGAATTTGACAAAAATAAAATCTCTTAAATAGAATTTTTGTCGGGTGCTATCATATATCCTAAGTACAAAACATGATATAAAAGAATTACACCTTCTAATACTTTTTATATTATGCCATTCAATCCTTCTTTTTATATTTAGTTCTGACGACCAAATGCTACCAAAACTATACCACTAGAGCGGCGCATTAATACTACCTAAACTTAATTTAGATTTTAACTTAATTGATTTTGAAATTTTTACATCCACCAATATGTACGGTATAGTAAGGACAGAATTATCCCCGCACCCTCGTCGTATTTTAAGTTCTGTAGAATCAATAAATCTCATGAACAAAGTTTGATAAATTTTTTTTTTTTTTTGTTTATATCTAGAAATACGAATAGATGTAGTTATGAATAATAAGGTATTCCATGGTACATTATGTAAAGATAAGCGCAAAACAATACAAATTATATATAACTTTGAAAGCAAGCCAAGGGAGATCAAGATGGCATGGCATGTAGCTGTTGGCATCATTAATCGACCCAATGATACTCCCTATGCGATCAGAACAACACATGGGTGGCGCAGTTTTGGGAGGAGATGGGAGCAGGATGTATGCCAATCACGTGGAAGTAATGGTCGTGAGAGCGACTAATAAAGTAATATATCCAAAATCTCTCTCTCTCAAATTTTAAGATAATAAATACTTATCGCTATGTTTAGTTTAAATTTGTTTATACCTTTTATCTTTAGAATTAAATTCTTTTAACTTTCACATCTTCAAAAAAAATAAGGGATTTTGAATGCACATGGATCAATCTTAGGGGATGTATTTACAATTTACCGTATCTTTTTTCATTAGTTCCTATATCATCTAACTTTATTATTTAAGAAAATAGATTGACATTAGTGTCTTAAGCAGCTAAAAATACTGCATAATAATTTTTTTTTTTTTTGCCACTACATAATAATAGTTAAATTAAAGTAAATATAAGAGTTATCATCGGAATAGAAGATATAATTGGGATAATAGCTATAATTGTAGAGAAATAGAAAGAAAGCTAGTGTTATTTATATCAATAAAGCTCATGCATCAATTTGGTGTCTTATATATTTAATTATCTCTCTCTCTTATATATATTTTTTATTTTTGCTATTACAAGAAGAAAAGAGAGATTAGATCCTGCTACATCTCACTTGACGATGGATGATAATGTTGCTAGATTATAATTAAAGTTGTGCAAGCGATTTATGCGCGTCAACCTCCCTACCTTTGTTTCAACCAATAGGTTATGCAGGCTAGTTCACTTTAGCCTACATTATTATGTGGGCTAAAATTTCTAACAAAATTCGCCTCATATGAGTTGTTGGCTGGTCCACTAACTCGTTAAGATTCACTCTTTTTTTTTTAAACTTTAATATCATAATATAATTATATTAAAGAATTTGTTGTTTTCTTAATTGACAATAGAAAAATGTTATTCACATATAGAAAAAAGAATTTCTTTATTTCACAATTTCATGGAAGTATTTGTTTTAATTTCACTTAAATAATTGATTACTAAAACATATAATTAAGATGATAAAACATAAAAAAGTACAGCGTCCAACACATCTTCACTACAAAAGTAGTGATAAATCATAATCAATCATCATATTAATAACAACTTTATCCATATTTAAATTTAAAAATATATATTTTTTAATGTGGGTTTATAGGCAAACCCGAATTGCAAAGGGGCCTGCTTTAACCCACGGGTTATGTGGGGGGAGAGACAATGGTTTGCACATTAATGTGGGTTAAAATTTTTAGCCCAACCATTTCTTTGCTTTTACGAAACAAATGGGTTGGTTCATATAGTCTGCTCCGCTTAAATAGTTCTAGCTACTATTATATTAAAATAAACGTAAAAGTTAATATGATAAGTATTTGAATGGTAAGATTATTGTTGGATATAAATTTAAATCATTAAATAATCTACTAGATAGGTTATGTAAATAAAGAAAAAAAAATAAAAAATAGTCTTAGTATAATAGAAGTTAGTTTAGGTGATTATGTGGAAATATATGTTATTCTTCCTTTCAACGTTAACTATCTACATATATAGAGGAAAACTGTTTTTTTTTTTTAATAGAAACCCATATAAATTAATTTACTTAACTGTTTACAATAAGTACTCCTAAATGTGCGTTAGTTGTGTAAAACCAGGATGAAAATTGACATATTATTATTGTATTCATTATTTAATTTTATAAAGAGATTCTACTCACTTCCATTCCATTCAATTCTGTTTCAAATTTAACATAATCAAATATGACATTGGAATAAAATAAATAACTTTACGAATATTTTCAACAACAAAAATAGATTTATCATTCTAATATTTGTTTTATTTCGTCCTGATGATTTCATTTGATATCATTTTTACATGTCAAATATGATATTACATCCTCACAATCTTATAATAAAATATATGAAAATTTATGTTATAATACCGGCTGTTATTATCCCTAAATAGTGACACCGAATCACGAAGGAATACTACCATTTGCCTACTCATCCATCTGCAGCATCCTGCCAATGTACAATACACTAATCATTTATTTGTCTTTAATTTGTCAAGTCGCTTTAACTTGAATATACTGATGGATCTGTAGTGCTGTGATTTTTATGTTTGCTGGGGTCAACCCTCCAGGGCTTACCAGTTGTATCACATGGACAGTTTGTTTCCTCCACGAAACATATTTTATTTCGTACTGTACTGTGGCCCCCCTCTGTTTGACCTTGTTTATTTTCCCCAATAAACCAACCTTTAAGGGTGTGTTTACATGATTTTTCATCTTATACGTGTGGTCTGCTTTTTTTCTTTTAATCTATTTTTGATAAATAATATGAATTAAATAGATCATAAACTGACATCAAAACAACGAATCTAACACCGACATCAAACCAACGAATCTAACACACCCTAGCTGCAAAGTGCATAGTAACTAACTGTAAGTTTAGATTTCCTCTCTTTGATTCTGATAGCTAGCCTTTTCTAAGTATATTTTTTCTAAAACTTTTATATTTTTACCCTAATACTAAAAGTTGTACACTTATCATTGAAAAGTACTTACATTGTAAACCATTTAAAAAAAAAAAAAATTGTACAGCAACAAGTTAGTGTTTTATTTGAATATACAATTTTTGGATCAATCCATTATCCAGTTTAACCTATATTAAGAACTAACAAATCACTCAAGAAAAAACCCTAAATCAATTATAGATGTGCTTTAAAAATGTAGAATTAGGATCTATACCCAAAAAAAGTAGGCTAAAAATTTGCATTGGATAAAGAAAATTTAAAAAAAAAACCCTAAATTTTATTATTAAATGCTAGAAAGAAAATAAACACCTTTTTCTTTAATAATTAGAAAATATAATAATTTATATGGCTCAATCAATGTTAACAATCTAATGAGGCATGGTAATCTTATTCCTCAATCCAAGACCAATATTCACATTAACCTTGACCTGGAACTTGAATCAAACCACTCATGTGCCTAGACCCCATCAACCATTTTTATGAACATTGAGTTGCATCTTGGATGGTGCAATGGAGTACATTGTGATTATCAATCTTATCTTTTGCAATTCACAATTATCAGGAATGGATTGCAACGTATGGTGACTTGATTTGGTATGAACTAGATAAAAAATCAATTTAAAAGACAATTTAGGATTTGAATTTAGGACATAAGCTCCATAAAAATAATTAAAGAAGGTACTTTGAGATGCTTTTGGATATTTTAACAAGTGGAAATAGTAAACATATGGATGAATTAATATTGGATGTTCCGCATGGATTTCAAAGCAAACCGAGGTTGATTTAAACATAGAATGGTTTGATGCATATCCTATGAGTTAATTTCATTAAAACAGTATTCAATATGACACATGAAATTAATTAATGATTGTTAATAGATATCAATACGAAATTTAAATAATAGTGTCACTGCAATCTAAAAGATTGATGAGAATCCAAGAATTAGGAGAAACTTACTAAATTCATCCTCACTACTTAATAATATGGGCATTTTTCTGCATGGACTTATATTGAGAACTTAATTAAAAGGACAAAATAGGAACTTACATCAAAAAAGAAAGAAACAATAAAAATAGGAAACTAATAATAAATAAAAAGAAGCTAAATTAGGAAAGTATGGAAATTATCTCGTTTTCATATTAAGAATTAGCTAAACAAAACGTACAATTTCATGTTGGGGCAATAGACTGAAGTGCCATGGATAACTGACTAGAGTATCCATCTTAATTGATTTGCCAAGTTTCTAAGTTGACCTGGCATTCAATTCACTAGCCTTACATCTAGGTTGATCTACTTTACTCCAGATTGACTTACATTATATTTAGGTTCATTTGGGTATGCTTTAACTGATCTATGCACTCAAAATTTGTACAAAATGAACTTGATCCAAGAGTTCCATAATTTTAGTGACAACTAATGAGAGAGAGAGAGAGAGAGAGAGAGTGAATGAAAAAAAAAAGATAAGGAAGAGAAGAATGGAAAGAGAGGGAAAAAAAGGATAAGCTAATGATGGTGATGGTATTAGCGGGGAAAGGTAAAATATAGAAGGTAGTTTTATTATGTTTTCACTTATTTCTCATCTTTTCGTCTTTGTTTCTTTTTTTCCCTCTTATATTTTACTTTTGTTTTTTCTATAAATATTTGTCCAATTGAATCTTTTTTATTCATTGTGCAAGTAGTCATGTGATTGAAATATCTCAATCCATGTATGGTTTGGGGTTGAGAGAGAGGGGGGTTGAATCAACTTAATTTTTAAAAGTAAAGTGATGATAGATGATCAATGTAATTTTCTCTTTGTTTTTCAAATTCCTCCAAAGATGTGCATTGAAATAAAAAGTTAGGCGTCTTTGTAAATAGGAGTGACAATATAGTTTAGTTTATTCTAAAAGCTAAATTGATTCATTCTCTAAGAGCCCACTACTTTGCCGAATAGAGGAGAATAAAATTGTTATTTCTTTTTGTTCCATAAAATAGGTCTATTATAGCATTTACTTAACCATAATAGCTATTAAGTGGGATAAAAAAAATCCCTTCAAATATAGAATAAATAGGGCTAATGTCACAAATGGTACCTGAACTTTAACAAATATATAATTAGGTACCTGAAGTTTGAATTGATCAATTTAGTACCTAAACTTTGAAATTGGCAATAGTACATAAAAAAAACTTTTCATACACGCTAACAGTACCTCCATAAAGTTCTTTTAGGTACTAAATTGATCAATTTTAAAGTTTTTCCAGTACTAAATTAATTAGTTTTAAAATTCAAATACTAAATTGATCATTTTCATAGTTTAGGAACCTAATTATATATTTTGCTAAAGTTTAGTTTCATTTGTGACATTATCGTGAATAAATATTATGCATACCAAAGGAGATCTATGATTAGCTATTCATTAATCTCAACACTTTGCCGTCCTTCTTCTTATTCCCTTTTTCTTTCTTTACTTGTACATGCTTCTTCACTAAACCTAGCCCCCATTTGTCCACAAAACTACCAATATTGACCAAAACCATATTAAAGAACCATACTTAAGCACCATTACAAACTTGAATATAATTGTCAAAATCATGAGTCCACTTGTACAATTCTACAATTTTTTTATTTATTAAAATTGGATACATATCACTTTTGTCATAGACTCATAGTAGAATTGTGAGTTTGGTTATATGATTCTACACATTTCTAGAGTTTATGATATAATAGATCTTATACGATTCTACACGTCTTATACAATGCCATACACTTCTACTTCAGCCTAATAAGCTATTAAAACTAAGGAAAAAGAACATTCTTCTACAACTTAAAACAATCCATCAAATCTTGAGTGATCATATTTTCTTCTTAACTTAAATAAATTATACTACTAATTTCACTATTGAAGATTTCTCATTTGATGATTAATAAATAGTTGTGGAAGAAGATATAATTCATTCATCAAATAAATTTCTAGTTAGGTATTTATTTAAAAGCAAAGAAGGTGAGAAAATAGATGAATACAATATCATAAAAGAAGTTGGTATACTTATAGATTTTAAGAATCATAGAGCAGGACTTATGTGAAATCGTATTTATGATATTGATGCTACTAAATATGAGATATGGATGGATATTTAGGTAAATTACATCAAAATGTATCAATGGTTATGGTAAGTTCATTTAAAGTTTAAATGGTTCAAATGGTTAAAAAAATCAACGTTTGTGAAAAAATTTTATTTAAAATGAGTCGAATAAAGTATCACAATTTGACTATAGAAGAAAATTGTTAATTGAAAACTAACCTAAACTTTAATACCTCAAGTGAACTTCGTGACACATTGAGACCTTATTTGATTCACTTTTTAAAATATTAATACATCTTTTTAACCACTTGAAACGCTCCTACCTTAAATAAACTTATCTTCAAACATTAATACATTTTAGTATAATTTACCCATGAATATTTAGAATGACTTTGAATTAGAAGATATGAATATTATTGATAGTAGTAAAACAATGTTAGCGCTGATGATGATGATAATGGCAATGATGACTATGGTTGGTAGAATTTGTGGCAGTCTTGGTGATGAGACATCAAGTAATCGATGATTTTTTTTTTCATTTCATAATAATGTTTCATGTTGTAATTTAATTTATATCAACATTAATATATATTTTAGTTGTATGCTGCAAAATGATTTTTGCTTAATTATTTATATTTTAACTAATAATATGATCAAAATTTATATTAAATTTACTTATTTCCATCATGTCTTTGTTGAAAAACTATAAGCATAGTCATAGTATTTTAATGTTAGTTTACACTATAAAGTACATTTTTATATTTTCACTTTTCGTTTTGATCTTATTGACTCCCAAACTAACTTTAAATAAAATTTCAAATAAAACAGTCTTAGACTTTACAAATAACCACAAACCACACTTGCCATGCACCACCATAGACCCAAACCATGACAATGGACCACACCCTCACACCCTACAAACCATGAAGCAAGCCTATGCATCTTATGCATCTCTATCAAGTTTCGAAACTGGTAATTCTAATGTTTTGGGTGACAATCATAGCAAAGCATCTTCTTAATATAAAAAATGATAATACTAAGTCAAAACAATGTTGAAGACAATGCAAGGCTTTAGCTGTTATGGTTTTTTATTTGTGTAGTAGTCAACAGAGTTGGAAAAACGGGTCATGACCCGTTTAACCCATTTTAAAAAGGGGTAAGGATCAGTCTTTTTCAACTCGTTAAAAAATAGGTTAATTGTATCCAACCAATTCAACCTATAAGCTAAAGTAGGCTAGACCATAATAGGTGGGACTAACCTATTTTGGCATACTTGTAAAAAAAAACAAGCTTAAGAAAATCAAAACATCAAATAGAAATAATGTAATTACATATCACTGTTATTTTAAATTTTATAGGTCAAGTTAATTTTTTTTTAAATTACTTGTTTTCACAAATGGGCCATACTAGCCTTTTTTTTCAGTTCCTTTAACTAAAAATATGTAATAGTGGGTTAAATGGGTCAAATTAGTAGGATAGGTTAGGCCAAGAAATTATGACCATTTAACTCACGAGTGAGTCGTTGGTGCACTTGCATAACTCTAGTAATCACAATGATCAGTAGATGAATGTGATTGTGATGTTGAACATGAGGAACCAATATCTTATGATGGTAATGTTAAGAAACAATTATTGACAATGCACATTGGAAAGTGATCATTTTCTCTAACTCATAGAATCACTTTACTTTATTGAATGAATAAAGCTATAATAGAATTATTGTAATTGAATAATAAAATCAAATTGTAATAGAACTTTTATTTGTTAATTTCTTATATGAAAAAGGATATTTTTGAAAAAAATATTTCAATTATTGAAGTACTATTTATAAATTTTGCATGATGAATAACTATTTAATATTTTTTAATAGGTATTTCCTATAGAATTACTATTATGGATAATTGGATGCTATAATAATTATGTTTAAAAAATAAGAAAAAAATAATGTTGCAATAGAATTATTATTTTAGTGAAGGGAATAAGTATAGTATGGTTATTAGGAGAATAATAGTGGTTGAGGTTAAAAGATAAGATTAATGTAATCATTTAAGGTTTAGCACATAATCTAAATAAATCACAACCTATAATAATAATGTATTTTAAATAATCATTAATATAACATGAACACTTCTAAGGAAACTCAATGGAAAGTTACTTTTTTATGTAGGGCACATAACAAAGTGCAAGCATAAGAAGGAAACATTATTATTTTAGGAAGATTACAATTTTTTTCTAGATTTAATTAAATTATTATTATTTTAATAGCAGCAGTATCTTTTTAATAAGATTAATGTTAATTTAATAGGAGCATAATCTTTTTTAATTGGATTAATGTCTTCTTTATATCAACTCATTAAATTAGATTCTATTTCAATTCTATAAATAGACTAGATTTATAAATGTTGAGATAGAGATTATGATGGAATAAAATATATTTTTATCTCTCTTATCGTTCTTGGTATTCTATAGAATCACTAGGGTGATGGAAGATTATTTTCTGGTATTCGTGCACAAATAAACAGATTACAATATTTATCCTTTTTTCCAAAATTTACACTTTTTGAGTTTTCGAATTTTGATGTTTATTTATTTAGGTATTGTCGGAATCAATAGATATATAAAAGATCATCTTCTGACGATCATGCATGATTCAATGGGTTTCGATTTTATCACTCATCATTTTCTAAGTATTTACAAAATCGAAGAATTGTGATACTTATCTCTCTTTTGCTTCGCTGTCAGTTGGTCTTAGTGTTGGCGTTCATCTTGGAATATCATCACACCATGAAGGCAAGCCAATGATGAAAATTCGAGGGCAAATTTTTTCCAACATGAAGAGAATGATGTGGGGCGCATAACGGAGTGCAAGCTTTAGGAAGATTACAATTTCTTTTTCTATATTTAACATAATTAATGTTATTTTAATAGCAGCAATAGCTTTTTAATAGGATTAAAGTTAATTTAATATGAGCATAATATTTTTTAATCAGATTAATATCATTCTATTTATATCAAGTCATTTAATTATATTTTATTTCAATCCTATAAATAGAATAGACTTGTAAATATTAAGACATAGAATATGATGGAATAAAATATATTTTTGCCTCTCCTATCTCTCCTTGTATTTTATGGAATCAACACGTTAATGGAAGATTACTTTATAGTATTCATGTGCGAATCAATAGATTGCAATGTTTATCCTTTTTTCAAAATTCTCAATTGTATTGAGTTTTCGAATTTTGATGCCTATTTGTTTAGGTATTCTTAGAATCAATAGATATATAAAGATCATCTTTCGACAATCGTGTATGATTCAAAGAGTTTCGATTTTATCATTTGTCACTTTCTGGGTATTCGTAAAATCAACAAATTGTGATACTTATCTCTCTTTTGCTTCGCTGTATCACTTTTCTTATTGTAATATAACAATCTAGAATTTCTTTAAAGAATCAGTTTATTAAAAACAAAAAAAAAAAGGAAGTGAAAGTAGCTTCACCAATGGCCGCTAAGATGGAAGGACATGCCTTTTATGTTCTACTAGTCGAGAATTGGAATGTAATGAATTCATTCTTTTGAAACTCACAAGCGAAAAATAAATACTTCTTAGATGTTTTGTACTTCTATTGCTTCTAATGTAGATATTGAGCAAATATCACAAATAGTATCTAATTTTTGATAAAATTTATAATTAGGTACGTAAACTTTGAAAATGATTAATTTAGTATCTAAATTTTAAAATTAATTAATTTAGTACCTAAAAAAACTTTCCGTACATGCCAACAATACCTCTATTAAGTCCTTTTAGGTACTAAATTGATTAATTTTAAATTTTTTTAGATACTAAATTGATTAATTTCAAAGTTCAGGTACTAAATTAATCAATTTTAAAGTTCAGGTACCTAATTGCATATTTTGTCAAAGTTCAAGTACTATTCATGACATCATCCCATGGATCCATTATCTAACTAATGAAATGACTATTTAACAGGTGAATGATGATCTGACTGTTTCATGAGTAGTAAAAAAAGTAGATTTATGGATCTATTGATTAATGAGACCACTATTCTCCATCAATAATGATAAAAAACCACTAATTTATGGGTTTTCTTTTTCTTTCTCCTTTGTTTTTTGTCACACAACTAGAAAAGGTATGTTTTGTATGTATTTACGATGTATAAACCTTAAAATAAAATATAAAAGACGTAGGGAGGTTTTATTGTTGTTATTATTATTATTTTAGCAAAGTTGTGCTAGACATTATTTTATATACTAGTTGATAGTGAATTTTTTACAAGTCTTACTGGGTTAGTGCCTAACAAAGGGAAAGACTTATAGCTCAGCCTCGCCAGGAAGACAACTCCACGAGAAGCCTATGGGACTAGTCACACCACTACATTAGGGACAAATGCTTACGCGACCTTAGGCTACCCCAAACGAGCACATCCTACAAGCTAACCTCCATCTGCATACAAAGGGAATGTGGTCAAGAAGGTCATGTAAGTCGCAACCCCAAACCTCTTCAAGTTGCCTACGGCAACCTAACGAGTAGATCTCTTTAATAGTCTATGCTTAGTCTAGCTACTCTCTGTACCCAGCATATCTTTGCCACAAAACAAAAATAAGCGAGATATGATATTATTGTAGCTGAAGGCTCAGGTCAGCTGGCGACCTAGTAGGGACATACCACGTGTAAAGGGTGCTCCTTAGTCCCCTTGGAGAATCGCAATGGCCTTCATAAGTTTCTTTCTCATTTTACTTAAGGGTGAACCTACGCTCTAATTTAAGCATTAAAGTGGTCACATTGGATAATCTTCCGGTGTAAGGTTGATTGCTCTTTCTGTATGTGTAGGTTAAAGGTGAATTGCTTAGGCTCGATTCTCACAGAGAAAATGGGCCTAAACCTCTATCAGTAAATTCAATACCTGTAGCATGTGGCATCGTTTGTGGGAAACCTCAAAACAAACAAAAAAAATTACATTAGTACTATCCCCTTCCCTTTTTCACACATGGCGAGACTGCCTTGATGGAGTGGACAGTTAGAGGGTAGCAATAAGGTCCCTGTAGTCCAAAATGACGACGCATACCCTATGCCTAACCAATGACTATTGACTCTATAGGCCCTCGTGGCAAACGAACCCATCAACTCGAGACGTATCTTACAGCTAGAGGATCTATGCCATCAATTGATGCACAAAAATATGGAATGTGAAAACACAAATTCATAACTCTACCAGAGGATCATAAGCCTTGAGGAAGCTAGAGAGGTACAACATGGTAGGGGAAGCAACCGATCCCTATCTCCACAGCCTCTAGGGAGCCTAAGGTGTCGCCTACTCAGAACAATGATGACCCCAAACTCCATTACTAACACAAGTATCATCCGACGAACACTTTATAACTTCTAGGCACGTCTTGCGTGACCATCGAAAGGCCGTCAGTTCACTAAATCGGACATGGGCTGTGTCCACAACCCTAAGAGGGCCACAAGTCTTCTAACTCCTAGGAGAAGAAAACTTAGGCATAGCCATCACGGTAAGGACGGCCATTATCCCCCGTAAACAGCCAAAGTCATATGGCATCATGTGCGACCACTGCTGTACAAATAGAAATGAATAAACGTATAAACATAGAAAATAGAAGGTTAGTGTAAGACTTGATAAGGACCTTAGATTAAAGCCACAAGTAATAATGAACCTATATATAACCTCAAACCCTAAAGCAAAGTCCTATAGATAGTAACAAATGCCAAAGATAAGATTTCCTAGCTAGTATCGAAAATTCAAAGTATAAAAATAATTTAAATGAGACTTCAAGTGTATTAGGGAGTAAATAATCAATAAAGCTTATAGTTAGAAAACAATACCTTAAGGATGAACCGTTAGTGTTATAAATGTATAAAAAAAATAAAAACAAATCCATAACTCACAAACTAGATTCCAAATAAATATTTGGACCACAGTATTGTTATAATTAGGGAATTCTAAAGTCATTAGAGACTAAAACAAAAATTGGCCTATTAAGCTTCTAAAACTATAATCGCATAAGATAAAATCCTAAAAATAATTAATCGTATTAATCGCATAAACTTTAAACCTAAAGTTAAACCCAATAATAACTTAGAAAATTTGTGGAAGCCTTAAATAAATTTTTGGAGATGAAACTCCTAAATAACTATCATATTTGTACCCGTTTGACTTAATAAACTACCCTAAAACTAAGATAATTAAACAAATAAATAATATTATAATAATTTCCCCTTAATTTCGATGCAACTTGGAACAAATTCATGGTTGGAATTTCCTTGAGAATTGTCGGCCGAAATTTTACAAAGAAAAGAGGTCAAGAAGGTTGAGAAAGCCAAGGCAAATAGACACAAAAACCAATCAAAATAGCACAAATAAGCCTTCATTAAATGCAGCAATACATGCACAAAATCAAGAATTTTTGGTGGAGTTCCTTCCCTCGTCTTGTATGAAAATAATGAGGTGCTACACATGTATATAAATGACTTCTTAAAGAATAAAACAACAAAGACAATTAAACCTACAAAGCACCCAACCTCAACTAACAAACCACTCCAAACAATAGCTAAATTCATCCTCATTGAACCACTAAAACATATCCAAACATAACTCCAAACAAGCTCCATTAAACACAAATAAGCTTGGAAAAGAAAAACAAGGTAAGTTAAATTTGTCTTTAAGTTACTTATATGCTAAACATTAGCTTAAACAATGTTATTGTAAACTCTAGGTTTGTTTCAAGATGTAAGGAAGGATTCAACACCTTCACATCAGCTCATACAAGGTAATACTCTACCCTAAACCCTATTTATATTATAATATCGATAATAGCTAGAAACCATGTAGTATAATGATTAGAAGACATTATATGTATTGATATGGCATGAATAATACTTGTGGAGCATGTAAAAACACCTAGAAGCAGCTTAAATACAAGTTTAATATATATTATGAAGAAAATAAGTTATAGATGACAGAAAAATGAGGAAGAAGATGAATAGTATCAACATCGGGCCTACGTTGGTGGTGTAACTGCTCAACACTGGCGACATATGTAGATAAGCCGGTGGCCTTTGGGCCAGTGCATAATGACCAGAAGCTATGTAAAATTTTTCTCTATGTAAAATTTTCTCTATGTAAAAACAACAAATGTCATCAATGTATAACCGTTACACCAGTAGCATACGTTGATATATAGGCTGCTTTCAAAGCTGGCCTACACTGGAATGATTAACATGTAAAAATTACACAAACACTAACATCTTAGAGTTCAACGCCGACCGAGTATGATGCTAGCGTACGTGTAAAATTTCCTTCTAATGAAATATGTTCCTGTGTAACAAATTTAATATATATATATATGTAACATTAAACATAATAAAAAATAAAAATAAATATTAATATGTTTAATACTTGATTAAGAGATAAACTTTAGTAACTATTGCAAATAAAATACTTGTATATAATAAATGATTAAAATTACAATAGTTGTTTTATATATGTGTATATATATACAAGAATGGAAAAGTAGATTAGCTAGAATTAAAGATAATGTGATAAATGACAGGAATGAAGATCAAGAGAAATACAACGAAGCTAAATGATAAAAAATAAATATTAGTTACCATAATAGGTCAACTAAGGAATGATATAAAAGTAATGATAATAGTAATGATAAAATATTGATATACTAAATACAACCTCTACAATTACCTAATAAAAATATAAATATCAAATAAGATCAAGACAAGCAATATGGAAATATAATATTAAAATAATAATTGTTACCATAAGACCACTAAAAGATCAATAAAAGTAATAGGAATAAAATTAAATACCAATATAGGATACTTAGACACTTATAGTTTTAGTAATAATTTATATTTTATTGATGAATATTTTTATTCATCTCAATAGGTGACCTTGATACAATCGAGGATTTCCCAATAGATTGCTACGACTAGCCATCATGAGCAGGTGAGTAACTCAGATCTATTACATTGTTTGTGTTTGGAACTAGTGGCATATGTAATGCAAAGATAATAATATGGTTGTTGTGGAATATATTGAGTATGTGATGTGAGTTGTATGTTTGGTTGCAAACCAAAATAATAAAAGTGATAATACAGATTGCTTGATGACTTGAGAAAAGCATGAGAAAAGCATGTTATATATTGTGTGTGTATTGTATGATCACCATAAGTCTGACTATAAATTATTGGTTTTATAATTAAAATAGTCATACATTACACAAACTACATTATTGCATATTCAAAAAGGATGACAACCTACTACGTATTAATATTTTGGTTCTCTATTAATGCTTGGTTTTTCTAAAGTGTTAGTTCTTCCAAGGTTTTCTTTGTTCCATCAGTTCTATGAGAACTAAGTAGCAACGAAGCCCATAGTATCTTTTTGAAATGATTAATACTTAGGGAGTTTCTAAGGTTTAATGCAGGAAATGGTCAACTAAAATATCTTAAAAATTAAAGTGATAATCCTAAAACGAGAAATCGTTAATTTTCCTATGTACTTAGTCTCTCTTGGGTAGGTGGATCATTAAGTAATTGTTCTTCAACCCTAAAAAGAGGGCGTAAATCTTTTTCTTGTTTGGATTCTAGATCACCAAGCTTATTTCTATGCATAGGGTTGATTATGCATTGCATATGATTTGCTAATAAACTTGCTTGATGTACAAATATGTCTGGTTATTCACTAAGCCCGTAGTTTCACTCACACTCCTAAAGACCTTTTAGGTTAACTCTACGACCATGACTTATATTGTCTAGAAGCTTGGCTTTGGTAAGAACTTAGAAGCTAGAAGAATATGGGATCTTTAGATTATGTTATTTATCTTTATTTCTAATTATAAGTTAGTTAATACTTATGCTATTAGTTTGTATTTTTGGAGACATATAGAATAGAATCACGATCTGTACTACTATTATGATATCCATTACTTGTGATGGCAAGTATTTACTAATTTATAGCTTATAAGTATTTATCATTTCTTATCGAAGCAACTAAAAGATCCTGTTGTTTGCAAATATGTCATTCAATGAAGGTTAGCTGGTAATAGTATGCAAGTGTAGCTTGTGTACTACTACTAGTGTACCTTTGAGGAGTAACAACTGCCCCGTTAAAAATGCGAAGACTCCATTGACCCTAGCTAAGGTTGATTAAATGATGCGAAGGCTCACCAGCTTAAAGGATAGTTTACAAGGTCTGATGATACCACACAGGGCAATGACCAAGTCACCATTTACCACAATAGCACAGTTTGCAATGTTACATACCGGTAGTAGGGTTTCGTGCTTTCAAATGTATGATTAGACTATGAACCCTAAAGACCGTTTGGCTCAATTCTAATCTACCATGATGCTATACAGTTTCTTCGATGCCATATGGTGTAAAACTTTTCCCACCACTCTCTTGGAAGCAACTAGGATGTAATTCAACAAACTCCTCGAAGGAGCCACCAACTCTGTAAACCCCGGTAATTCTCAGTAGCTAGGAAACCCCAGGAGTTGGAAACGAAACCCTAACCCGATCAGATTGAGTCTAGTAAATGGAGCCTAGGAACCATAAATCCGGCTTTGCTTTGGTTTCATAGTAAAATAAATATTTTGGAGTGAACGAATTTGAATTGTTGTTCCAAAGTACATTTCAAACCCTTGAAAGTTTTAAATTCGAGAATTTTTCAATTCCGGGCCTTCCTGAGCCCAATTACGGAAAAGCGTGCCCCGGGCTACGGATTCAGAAAAATGTTCGGGAATATTCATTAGAACCGTAATTTTATAAGGATTCCAAAAATATCAATTTCATAATTTTCCGAGCTATAAAAATTACAGTTATAGCTTTTCCGTGTTTTCGGAACAACCGGTAAAGTAGATGTCTTGTCTACTATTCACAAGTACAACCTACACTACACACTACCCATACCCTATTCTTACATCCTTACAACTACTCATTTCAATTTTCTTTTCCAAGAAAATTTGTCTCTTAAATAATTAATACATTTATTACAATTTCAATTACTAAATTACAAAAAAATCAAATTTTAAACACACACACACACTCCATGAGTTATGGCCGGCGCCCCCCCCCCCCCCCCCCCCCCCCCGCCTCTAATTTCCCTCTTCCATTAATTATTTTACTCCATTTTATACAACTAAACCCTAATACATTTGATATATAACTTATTTTTCTCTCTCTCTTCATTTCTTCTCTTTTCAAAATTGGAAAAAGGATCAAACCTCTCTTCTCTCCTCTCATTGCCGAGCACTCCCCTTCCCCATTCCCTCTCATTTTCCACTTTGTCTTCTCCATTCCACTTCAAGACTCCTTGGTATGTGTATGTAAGCCTTGTTTCCTCCTATTCTTGTAATGGCAAAGATATATCTTGTGTATTTCCTCATCAAAACCCTATGATGCTCAAGCTAGGGACATGGAAATGCATGAACAAGGATGTCAAGCCATCACAAGACATGGATCTAGTGTTT
Organism: Combretum micranthum; assembly: GCA_024138025.1. NCBI lineage: Eukaryota > Viridiplantae > Streptophyta > Magnoliopsida > Myrtales > Combretaceae > Combretum > Combretum micranthum. The sequence goes on from JAMXBD010003298.1 coordinate 41,289, forward strand.
AGATGTATTTTGCTAAAGATTTCATATTGTTCATGCATATAAAGTAGTGATCTTGTATTTATATTGTTGTTCATGCCATGAGATCCATGATTTATGCATCATACTTAGTAGATCTAAAGTTTAGATACCCACATTGTCATCTACATGCATGATCATAGAGTTATTTTGTTTTCATGCATTGAGGACCACAAAAATGTAGTCTTGATATGTATAGAGATGTAGATAGTGGATAATCACATATAGAAGGCAAGAACATTGAAAAAGGAAGGGCTTTGCTAGATATGAAAAGTTGAAAATTCGGATGAAATGGAAACCCTCCCCTAAGACCTCCAAAATCAATTTTAAACTTATATTTCATAAGAAAAATGAAGGCTATGTGTAATAGACATGTTGAAGGAATTATTTTCATGAGTTTAGATGAGTTAGGCATATAATAAAAATAAGAAAAACAAGAGGTGAAGTAAGAATGAAAAGTGTTGACTTTAAATTGTGTAGTCAAATTCGTAACTTGGTGTAATGCCTAAATAAACACATCGTATTTAAGTCTAAAATGAATGTTTTATAAGCTAAATGAAGTCCTTAGATAATGTATACATTGAAGCCCCAATTTTTAATGCATTAGACTAGATTTCCCTTAAGAAAATGTAAGAAAGAAAATTTGGAAAAATTCGGATTTTTTAACAAATAGCTTGATTGAAACATGTTTGCCAAATGAAAAATGTGAATTTTTGTGCATGAATGGAGGCCATGACTACTATAGACTTTGAGAACCTAATTTTAGTTAAATAATAAGTAGATTAAGATTAAAAAAACAAAGATACCCTAAGGGGCATAATGTGGAAAATTAACTTCTTAGAATTGGCCTTTATGAAACTTTCCCAACACGTAGGAGTTCCTAAAGTTATTACTACAAAAATCATCATGACCATGCACATGTCGAGTCCATTACATGACATACACATTAGTAGTTCATTCCATATCATTCATGCATGAATCATCATCTAGGATACTTTTTATAAAGGCAAAGCAAATTTTCGAGATTGGTCAATTGCGGGACAGAATGATCCACTGTTCCGTGACCCTATTATTTTCAAAACTTGGATTTAATACTTGAATTAGATTAGATCTTTCGAAGTAGATGAAGATCGATATAAAGTTTGCGAAATTCCGAGTTAAAATGATTAAGTTATGGCCGTTTTAAGTCGGAACTTCAAATATAGCGAGAATCCGAATTCAACTAGTCTAGATGTATAGTTTGTTTAATTACATAGTGAGAATCTCATAGGGATTATTCTTGTTGGTAGGTGATTCCGAGCAGGACGACACTCTACCTCCCGATTATTATTATTAAGAAGTTTGGTGTCCCATGGCCGAGTGAGTTTACTTCCACACTCTCAATTAATGCTTGTGAATGTAATATGGCACTAGTGATGTAGGCAAAGATAAAAGGAACTGTACAAGCATGATGGGGTATGTGGGAATTATATGTTTGTTGATGGTTGATATGTGAAATGGAGCTTAAGGTATATCGAAACCGGTGTTAAGATATTGACTGTTTTACTAGAATCTTATGATGAATGTTTGCGAATACTTGTTGGTCACTTAAAAGAATTGAATTAATAATTATTCGACTCCGACTATAAATTGAGTTCATACACGTCACAATGGGGTTGGAGCATTTGCATTGGTTGGTTTTTCGTGACCCATAAAACGAATGTGAGGTTAATCGTGATCCATAAAACGAATGTGAGGTTAATCGTGATCCATAAAACGAGCTTTTAATCAGTTGACCGTGAGCTTAAACGGCGTCGTACCGCAGGATTCGTTAATCTGCTAACCCGGGATGGAGGGCGCAAGTCCATCCACATATGATTTCCGGTTGGTCATATGTTTGTTGATCACATTTGTATGGTGCATACACTTGCTTGAATAATCACTTGCTTGAACGATTGTATTTAATTGTGTTATGGAAGTATTACTCACTAAGCTAGTTAGCTTACGCCCCTATAGTTTCTATCTTTTGCAGCATGAGTTTATATGGCTTAGGCCAAGACAAGCCACAGCGCAGTACCGGAGATAGGAGTTTCCTATAGAAGTTTGATTCATCTCTTTTTGTGTAGACTTCCATTGGAAACTAAGGACTCTGGATGACTGTAATAGACTGTTATTCTTTTGCGGGGGAATGCCCCTTAGATTTTGTAAACTTAAGCATTATGCATTTTGATTTATTATCTATGGCTAATGCATGCCTCATTAAACTGTTTAACTCTATTTGTTGAAGTATTCTATTGTCGTAAAGGAACGCTTTACATCTACTTAAGACTTCCGAAGGCCCCGGGTAGGGAACTCGAGAGTCTTACTTAGTATGTGGCGGGCTGTTACGTTTAGGATATCCTACGGGGCGTGACAAACTCATTCTCATAGTACAGCTAACGGTTCATGGCACATTTTACGTCTAGTAAGCCACAGGAGAAGAATGCCTCATACTTATACATGGTCAAATAGAAGGTCAATGAACCTTTGTGGATTACTTTGCCTGCTTCAACAAAGGGTGACTAGAGATCCCAACAAATAGGGAGTAGCCATGGAAGCTATCAAATAGGACGTGCTTAACAAAAGCCCTTTCTTCGACTCCCTCTCTAAGCGTTATATTACTACCCTTGAAGAGGTGAGAGAAAAAGCACAGAAGTATATCTGACAAGAAGTCACAAAAAACACAAGAAAAGCAACCGAGATAAGGTTAGAGTTCGCCCTCAATGACCTATGTCATCAAAGGAACAAAGGTGCCTTAGAGCAGTACAATGTGAGCAAGGACAAAGCAACCTCAACTAAGATCGAGGTCGTGAACCCAGAAAATTCTATCCTCTATATCATAAGTTCATTCCACTGAAGAAATCTCACCATGATGTGTTTCTTAAGGTTAAAGACGAGGGAATCATACCCCTGACACCACCATAAGATCGAGCTTAAGGCGAAAAGACTCAATGAAACACTAAAAATACCATCGAGAATGCAGACACAACACTTGAGATTGCTAGTAGCTCAAAAATGCCATTGTAGATGTCGTACTACAGGTTACCTTAAATAGTATGTCAATAATGGTAGTGCGTAAATAAAAAAACCCTTACAAAGGAGCACAACAGAACTAATAAAGGTCTTAGGATAGGGAATGCCCTAGAGAAATAAACATGACAATCAAAGGACACACCCTTCGACAGCATCGCTTTTGGCGATACATGAGTAGCCTCTTCATCTTTAGCCTTTTCCTCGAACTTCTCCTTTGCAGATTGCTCTTCATAATACTGTTGTGAAAGCTCGTCCCTTTACATGGTTAACCTTTGCACTTCCCATGTGCTCCCCTCTAGGTTAGATTCCAGCGAGGCAACCTTAGCCTTTAGGCCCTTTGCCTCACTTACGGTAGTCGCCTATGCCAACTCGGTCGCCTTTAACCACCCCCTAAGGTTGGTAATATCACCATAATGCCAATCTGATTGGCCATTGTTCTATGCGAGAAGAATGTTCACCCTTTCCTCTAGCTTATGTACACGATCAGAGGGCACATGAGACTCCTATAAGTGATGGGTATAGCTTAAAGGAATGTAAATAGAAGGCAATAATACACAACGAGTAAACTGAACCTACCAACTAGTCTCCCTCCTAAAAAAATTGCTTAACCATTGCCAACGTAGTTGTATATTATGGAACAAAGAACAAATAAGAAGGAATCAAGGGAGAACTGCAAGAAAAGATGAAAAAGACTGAGTGCTCACCTCATAATGCTTCCCAGCCAGGTAATCAAACACTTTGGTCATGAAGCCATGCTTGTCTACATTTCGCCCTTAATGAACCCATCCATGCACCATGAGAGGAAGAGGTGTGTCCTTCTCGTAATGGGACCAAGAGACAGGCTCCCTTAAGTTCAATACCTAACTATTGCCATTCAACTCGAGCCTACCAAGGAGGTTGAATTGACAACCTCCTCCGCATCCATCTCATCTAAGAAAATATCCATCCTCTCCCCTTTCGCTGAAGCGAAATCACTACCAACATCATTACCTTTTTGAAGAGACCTTAGCCCTTTGTTACCATTGATCGACTCTTTGATCACTATCTTCCCCTTCCTTCGAGAAATTTTCTTCCTCTTCTTCTTCTTGGATCCATCACGCCTTCTAACGACGCCTAGTTGTCTTGCCTTCATGCTTGCTACGTCACCCATAGGAAGTCCTAGTGGACCAGGAGACAAACAAGAAAGGAAATCAATAATGCAGTCAAGATATTACCCAACTGCCACAAGAGTGTAGATCGGACTAGGCAAGAAAGGGAAAAGGAAGGAAAGGCATTCTAGATGAGACATAGCTCTAAAGGATCACCCTTGCGCTCCAAGGGAAGCTCTAGCAAATAATTCTTCACTGCTGCCAGAACGTTAAAAACATGTCAGCTTTGATTTTGTATGAACTTTTAGATCTTATCAGTCACTAGCCTATCATTGATGCCGAGCTCCGAAGGAGGTGACCTCCTAATGGGCTTGCACTAGAGCGGCTAAAAATTAAAATCGCATGGATGCTTCTCTCGGATGCTCATGACCCACCATAATTGCTTCTACTTAAACCTTCTTAAGCTGAGCAAGTTTTGGAAAAGCGTCAAGCAACATTCTCGTTGCTTGGCAAAATAATACCACCCCATCTCGATGTCTTTATGTGTAAAATAACAATGAAACAAGATCGCAATGTAAAATAGTAATGAAACAGTACCTCTATCAGGTTTTTTCAGGAACTAAATTAATTAATTTAAAAAATTTTCAGATACCAAATTGATCAATTTTAAGTTCACGTACTACATTGATTATTTTGAAGGTTTAGGAACTTAATTGTATATTTTACCAAAATTCAAGTATCATTTATGATATTATCCATGATAATTCATGGATATGTGGATATAGATTTGCTATTCATCATTTTATGAGATACCAATTCAATATCGCTTTTCATTTCTCTCAATTGCGTACCGTAATTGTAGCTTTATGTAAAATTAGGAGTGAATGAATAGTTATTCGTTTCAAGTTAATTGGCTGTTAATACTTGTGACACATAGTAAATATAGTATCACCTGTGTTAAATGTGATACTTGCTTTTTCATGAGTATCCTAATTATTACATGCAATATATATATATTAAAAATGTTATCACAATGGTATTTTGGTAATTTTATATAATTAATATTTTAATTATTTTTAAATTACTGTAAAATGAGTTTCACCCATAAAAAATCAAATACTACACTACATCTATTTAATTATATTTTTCATATTTACCGATTCAAATATTATTAAATGATAAAGGAATTCCATTTGTTTTGAGAAAACCTATTTACTAATGGAAAATATTTGTCTTAAAGTTTTTTCTAAAAATCATATTTTTAATGTTTAGCTAATTTTACGAAAGTACATTTAGAATGAGAAATAAATCTACTAAATAAGAAAAATTAATTAATAATAAATGTCTCTGGATAATAAAAATATGGAATGATAGAGATTGTAAATTGATGGAAAAGTAATTTATGCTTTTATAATCCCTAAGTTGTTTTTCTAAAAAGAATCTTTGAATTAGTCTATATTTTCCAAAATATGGGAAAATGTTTTTCAATAATTGTCCATTTTTTCTTTAAAACAAATATAGAAAGAAATAGTATCACAAATGATACCTTAACTTTGACACGATATGTAATTATTTACCTAAACTTTAAAATTGATTAATTTAGTAACTGAAAAACTTTGAAATTGATCAATTGAGTACTTAAAAGAACTTGATGATGTACTGATAGCGTACACAAAAAGTTCTTTAAGGTATTAAACAGAACAATTTTAATGTTTATGTACTAAATTGATTAATTTTAAAGTTCAGCTACCTAATTGTATTTTTTTATCAAAGTTCAGGTACCATTGGTAATATTAATCGTATAGAAAAATGAGAAGACATTCTAAAAAATTCTCATCATAACAAATAGACATCGGCACGGTTCGGGTCGGTTCCGGACCCGAACAAGAACCGCCGGTTCACGGTTCCACATTTCGTGAAACCGGAACCGGAACCGCCAGAGCCGAGGCGGTTCACGGTTCCAAGGAACCACCGGTTCTGGCGGTTCCGGTTCCGGTTCCACGTGAACCGGTTTTTTTTTTTTTTTTTTTTTTTTTTTTTTTTCTGGTGAAAAAAATGGAAAGAACCAAAACCTTAACTCCCCCTTCCCCCCCCCCCCCCCCGCGCAAATGCCCAGAAACGGTTATGAGAAACCTGCATTTGTTTTTTTTTTTTTATTTATTTATTTATAGATGGTGGTTTCGGACCCGTTGGAACAGCCGGTTCCGCCACACGAACCGCTTGGACCCGCCGGTTCCGACGGGTCCTTAGACGGTTCGGAATCGTCACCGACGGGGCGGTTCCCGGGTCAGGAACCGCCGGTGACGGTTCGGGGCGGTTCCCGATTCGGAACCGCCCCATGATGATGTCTAATAACAAACATAGCCTTAGGGAAAACTTCTCTCTCTCTCCTCTCTCTCTCTCTCTCTCTCCCTTTGGGTTTTCTTCTTTAAGAAAATGCATGGGTGACTGCCTCCACATTTTGATCGTCCACCCTAACTCTATTAGTGCTATTGCAATTTCTACCATGCGACTCTTTAATAAAAGTATGTCTTGATTTAGATCTAAAGGTCTGCAATGGGCATCTTGATTCAGATTTGAAGGTTTACAATCAATTATCTACCCATGAATAAAAAGTTGCATAAAGCCATTTTAGATCTAGGTTTTTTTTTTTCATTTATTTTTGTTTTCAATTTGTTTGTAATCCTATTATGGGATCTTTCCTAACTGGAATGTTGGATTTTATATAGCGATTGCACTGGATTTTTTTTTGGGTCATTATAACCCATTTTTATCTAAGAAATGTGTCCGTATTCGGATTAGATCTTTTGGATCTCTATTTCTTTTAATGTATTTTGTCAGTACTATATGTACTTATTTTTCTATGTGCTTCAATGAATGAAATTCAGTTCTGAAAAAAAAAAAAAAAAAAACTCCTTAATGATATAGATAAAATTCTTTAATATGAATAAATCTCGCGATGTATATATGAATGCATTATATATATAAAAAAAGACGGCAAATTTATCAATATTATTTTTATTAGGACAGAGTAATGCCATTCATATAATACCATTGAGAAAAATACAAAATGTGGGGGCCAATAAATTTAGTGTTGCTTAAGCTAAGAATAATAATATAATATAATATTGGCAATTTAACATTGTTAATTTGTTATATTTTGAGGGTATCATTTAGCATGGACAAGAAAAGAATAATTAAAAAGTTGTACCGATTTCTACCAGCAAGTTCCACAGGACTGTTGGAACTCCAAATATTTGGAAGAATCCTCCAGATTTAGTTCTTTTCCCTCCAATTGGACCAAGCAAAATGAAAGCGATGGGGCTCAAAAAATATCAAAATGACTTTCTGGATTAAACATACATGCTATAGCTATACCTACTTCGTTTACTTTTACTTTACATGTATTTCTACTTTTTCCCCCTCTTTTAACAAGCATTCCACCTGAACAGTTTTCCTTAAACCTGTGGATACCATTTTCTTTCGGGATAAGGTAAAAAAAGGAATAAAAAAAAAAAAAAACACGACCTAAAATTTTAGGTGTTTATTTAACTTACACTTCAATTATAAAACTTGCTAAATTTTACTATTTAATTAAAGTTTTTCTTGGTTGGCAAAATGATTTAACGTATTTTACCTATCAAATTTCATATATATATATATATTATATTTATAGCTACTAAATACTATATTCAATCAAAATTTTGCTTATCAGACTAACTACCTTAAATTTCTAGAACCAGATTGAAAAGTACAAACATAAATAACTATAAAAAGATACTAAATTTATTCATCAAAATGTTTCATTCAATGTCATATTCAGCAATATCAAATTTTGAATTTAAAATTAGAAAAAAATACCCAATAGAATTAAAAAAAAAAGTGTCGTTTTTGTATGACCATGTAATAACTTGACAGTTACAACAACCATTACTTATATTATAATTTTTTGGTTTTTTTCCCCTTTTCGCTCCCATCACTCCCGTGCACACCTAATTCCTGTTTTTTTTTTTTTATTATTTCCATAATGATGATAAATAATTACCAACGTCAAGCCGCTTACCCCGTCATGTGATCAAGTTGAATAAAATTTAGAAATTTAGAAACTACACGATTCTAATTGGGACTTTGTGTTATATAAAGTAGCTCAATGATAAAACTATTTTATTATTTTATAAATTAAAAATATATCTCATATCACACCAATAATTAAAGTCAATTTCATTAAACTTTTAAAAAAATATATTTTTATCAATAATCAACTACTAAAACTTGCATTTGATTAAAAAAAGAAAACTTGTATATGACTTGAATTCAACAAAGGGAGGTCCATTATTTTTTGTGACCTACCAAGTAACTGAGCATTCCAATATTCCACCAGTTGCTCACCAAGTAATGTAGCTCGATTTGAATGCATCCATGGTTTTAAAGGAAAAAAAAAAAAAAAAAACCTTTCTTTCCAACCGTCTTTTTTCGCTCATCTATGGATTCATATAATTTAATAAACAAAGTCGTTGATTTCAAACAATAGATAAAGATTTTTTTTCTTTTTTTTTTAATAAAAAATCTTATTTCTCTATCGTATCATAACCTTCTATTAAATTTTTTATGTAACAATAATTTCTAAAAGAAATGTAGATGAAATCAAGCAAAATTCTATAATTATGTAAATTATTTAATGACTCATATTGATACCCAATCATAATCACATAATTGAAACATGTAATAAATAAATTAGTATAATTATTTTAATAATCAATAACCGCGTTTCTTCTCTTTCTTTTATAATTTTTTTCGTACATCACATTTATACAAAATGAAGCAACCGATACATTTTACACACAGCACATTCTTGCTCTTGCAGTATTATTAGATTTAAATTTAAATGAATGAACTTGTTTCATTTTCTAATATATTATGATTTAAAAATTAACCAACTAGGTTGTAGTGTTATTTTACAATGTAATATAAAGTAAAATATTTTATATAAAAAGGCAAGAGAGTGCCATTTGTTAAATAATAAAAGGGCAAATTAGTGACTCTCAATAAAATAATAAGAATAATCATCCATCACCTTTAACCCACATATCTTTTCTTTTCACAATAGTTTTTAATAACTCCTTAAACCCTAAATCTCCATCCACTAGCATTTCCTTTGAATGATTAATAAGAGATTAAAGTAAGCCAATCTTTTCTTCTTTTTGAAATATTTAAGATGCTACATCTCTAAGCCTTTAAACCTAAGCGTGTTAAGGTGTTAAAAGCATTTGTGCTTTGGGTAAACAAGAAGTCTCATAACTTTTTCTTTGGATTTGCAACATAAGAGTTGTTTAATGCGTTTCGTTCAGTTAAAGGTAAGAACATGTGATTTAATTGGAATCATAAACATATATTCCTTGTTTCACAGGTTTTTGATTGTGAAAGAAGAGAAGAGCAATCAATTGATTCACGATAAATTGATGTGAGAGTGCTTTGAAGGGAGTTGTATGTATTAATATTGAGTTTAGGGTGTTCATCTGTTTACTGATCAAAGAAAGGGATAAGTGTGGATAAAAATCACTTTTTGAAGTGTAGGAGACATGAATAAGGAGTCATAACCATGTTTTAGACCATGATTTCCTCTGTTTCACGTTATTTTGGACACCCTAGCCAAGTCACAGTCACACCAAAGGTCGTGAAAGCCTCGGTGATGATTGCAGGGCTGTTTTCAATAGAGTTGAGTTATTTATTCTAGATGTTGTATCAGGAACGTTATTACTGTTTTTATTGATTTTGTGTGTTAGGTATCGATGATGGAAAATAAACTAAGTAATTATTTTGTTCTACTAAATGTGTTGCTATTATGAGTTTGGCTAAGTCTAGTGGATCGCAGTATCAGTGATGCTAAGATGACACCCTGATGATTCTCGTGTGATGTTATCCTGAGTAGAGTCACACCTGGAAGGGATACTGGTAGATTAGGCAAAAATTGCTATGGTTTCTAGAGTATAGGGGATTACCTAATACCAAATATGTATTTACAAATATATAAGTATATATTGTTGTGGTGTCAAAAGTTACTCTTGGTTTAGGGTTAGGCGCGAATAACCCTATGCTGTGTTGATTGCTAGCTTAAAATTATAGATAATGAAAATGTGGTTGCAACGTTAGATGTCATGTTGCACGTGGTTGTATGTAATGGTTGATCATGTGTATGTGCTTGTGGATTTGGCGTACCAAGTTTCGGCTCAATCATTTTTGTCTTTTTTTGGAACATGTGAGCAGTTTATAGTGTTCGACTTATCAGGATATGAAATCTATATGGATTATGAGGATGATGATAGTAGACCAAACTATGCAATAGAATATTAATCATTAGACTTAAGAGATGTTTTAAGGTTGATATATAAGGAACAATGTTTCAAGTTTTGGTAAATTTCCCTATTACTATAAATATGAGTTGACTTTTAGTTATGTCAACTTTAATGTGGAGTATTTATTGTTGCATTTTATGATTATTGATGAGATTACTCATTAGTAAGTTTTTGAGTCCTAGTGTCTTCTGATACACATGGTAAGCTAATAAAGCACTGAAATTAGGGCGTTACGTATAATTTAATAAATATAAACATTAAATACATTTTTTTTAAAAAAAATTCATGGTATACTAATTAATAAAAGTGAACACAAATTGGTGATTATAGTCGCAATTTCTTAAAAATGATGATTGATCATAGACAATTTTAATAAAAGTCTAGAACAAATAAGTTATTTCTAGCTACTATTGTTTACAATTGAACAACATTTATATTCATAAAAACAAATTATAAATTCTAAATAATGGAAACACAAATATGATAGACCTAATGATTATCTGGATGTTGTTTATGAGACAAGAGCCATAGGTATTTCATTTATATTTAATTAGCACATGATGCACTTGTGTTGTGTGTGAAAAAAAAAAAAGAGTAGGAATGATTTTTGCTATAAACAATAAGGAAAGAGAAGAGAGAAAGAGAGAGAGTGGATATCATTGTTTTTAATACATTATTAATATTATTATCAAAGTAAAGAATATTAATGGTTTAAGTAGTTATAAAAAAATATATATTTTGAAAAATAAGTTACTCTCACTAAAAAACTAATTTGATGATATGATGGAAATCTTTTAAAAGAGTACGTAGAGATGGCAAAGCGGCATTATGGTATGTGGAAATGGAAGTTAAGTGTTTAAAATTCTAATATTAGGGATACATGTACATAAGTATCATTCATATTATTTCATAAAATTATGTATTTATAAATTAATAAATTAAGTAATTTATTTTAGTTAATCAAGCATCTTTTTTCAGTGCCCATATACACTATGCATGAATGGAATTGAATGGAGTGAGGGAAGAAGACAGGAGAGGAGGGATTAGATGGGAAAATTTTAATAAGGAAAAGGAATGGATTCACCAATAAAAAGTTTTCTCATCTAATTTGAATGGAACTGAGAGAGAATATAAATGAGACGACAATCAAACATTTGAAAAAAAAAAAAACCCAATTTTAACATATAAGGGCTTTATAATATTTTAGCAAAAAAAATATTATAATACTATTTTTCTTCCCATTTCTTTCATTCAATCCAAATAAAAAAATCTTTTACTTTCTTTCCCCCCTAAATTTTTTCCCTCTTTCTAGACATAATGTAAATGTTAATAGAGGTGTTGCTGGGATTGCATAGATTAAACCAAGCAAATTGACAAACTACTTGCTTTGCTTACACTTCTAAAACTAAAAGCCTAAAACAAAAAGGAAAGAAAGAAAAAAAAAAAAAAAAAGCCTCCCTCTGTCACAAAGTTTTCATTTTCACTTTCCTTTTGCTCATAGCCATTAGACCAAACATTAGTGTCGGCGTACGGCAAGCTACCAAGCAGGCAATGCAAGCAAAAACACTAAAGTCTCATTCTCTCTCCTCCTCCTTCATCGGACCTACATTTTAGAGAGAGAGATTTACTTTTGATCTGATTGAACTTCTAACCATAATTATTTAAATCCTAGTCATAAAAACACTCGATATTCGTAGCTGCATTGAATTCGAAGCCATTCATTCATTAATTCTACATTATTATATATACATACGCACACTTATGTTATATTATACATATATAATACACCTCTATTCCGTGCTTATTATATTCATCTTTTCACTTCTTCAGTTCAGTTTTTTTTTTTCTGCTTTTTTTAGTTTCCTTCCCCAGCAGTTGTCGTATATACTCCTATCGCTCAACTCAACAACTGTATTGTGTGAAGAACGGATACAGAATCGCTTCGATACGCGCTTTTTTGGTTACTGCATTACGAAGATCGGTGTTCTCTCTGAATGACTTGTTTTGCAAGACTACGAGCGGTGATTTGTTTCTCCAGATTAGGATTCTCGATTTGAACCGGATCTATTTATGTGACCGAAGAGTGTTCGGGTTGTTTTTACGGAGCGGTGTGAATTAGGTCTGATTGGAAGAAGATTGGTGAAAGTTGGGAGTGGTTTTGGTACTGTTAGGGATTTGAGATTAGTTGTTTAGTTTTTGGAGATGGAGTCTCGAATGGATCAGTATGAGATCATGGAACAGATAGGCCGTGGTGCTTTCGGTGCTGCTATTCTCGTTCTTCATAAAGCCGAGAGGAAAAAGTGAGTGAGTCTGTTGATTATTGCTGTAATTTGGCTTAAGTTGTTCATACATTTCTGTGAAAATTCGTCTGCATTGCAGAAATGTGCATTCGTGTATGTATTGATTTTATTGAAAGCAGAGAGAATGGGATTAGTGTGCCTTTGGGTAGTTATATGGTTTAGGATCACGCGATTGTGATAATTTCTTGTGAGATCCAAGCTTAGTAACGTATTTTTATTTTATTTTATTTTTTAAACCATAGGTATGTATTGAAGAAGATCCGGCTTGCACGGCAGACAGAACGGTGCAGGAGGTCTGCTCATCAAGAGGTAAGAGGTAGAATATGGAATTTGGTTGAGTTTGTTATTTTTGTTAATTGTCATTCTTTCTATTGTTATGTATATATTTATGACTTGGGCATTAATTTTAGAAAGATCAAGAAGTGGTTTTTGATATTTAATTGAGTTTGTACTTTGGCTGATTCTGGTTGTTGTTTGTATTTTCATTTTGGAATTTATTTGACTGTAGATGGCTTTGATAGCGCGGCTTCAACATCCATATATAGTGGAGTTCAAGGAAGCGTGGGTCGAGAAAGTGAGAATTTGCACTTGAAACTACGGTCTTGTTGGCCTTATTCTTGGTTTGTTATTTTTGTAGAGCATGGTTATTGTCCTTTAGCTGAAGTATAGTTCTTGTGAATTGGACTCAGGGTTGCTATGTTTGTATTGTAACCGGTTACTGTGAAGGCGGAGACATGTGAGTATTAATGGGTCTGAAAAAGTTTCCTTTCACGTGACTTAGCTATTTATAGTTTTCTTTAGTTCTAACAATTAGTCTGGTTCAAGGGCCGAATTGATGAAGAAGTCTAATGGTGTGCATTTCCCAGAAGAGGTAATGCTTTTGACTTAGCTTTTCCTTTATACTTATTTAAATGGAGCAGTTCATTTTTCGGTTACATTGACTCTGAGTCATGGTCTTTTGACAGAAACTGTGCAAGTGGTTTACACAGCTACTGCTAGCGGTTGAATACCTTCACTCAAATTTCGTACTCCATCGAGATCTAAAAGTACATTCAAAATCATATAAACAAACGTGTTCTTATACACATGATTTTAAATATTTCTAATGTTAGATCTTCTTTTGGATTGCAGTGTTCCAACATCTTTCTTACGAAAGATCAAGATGTTCGCTTGGGTGAGTTACTCTGTTGTCAATTTGTTAAATTGATTCTCATAATTCGTTTCTTTATCTTGATTTTGTACTCTGGCATGAACTGGATTCAGGGGATTTTGGGCTTGCAAAAACTTTGAAGGCAGATGACCTGGCTTCTTCGGTAGGCATCATCAGGGAACCAATATAAGTGAATGTGGAAATGGCCAAAGAGATGCTTACTAAAGTGTCATTTATGCCCTTGTACTTTTTGCAGGTTGTTGGAACTCCGAATTACATGTGCCCTGAGCTACTTGCAGATATACCCTATGGGTTTAAATCTGATATATGGTCTCTGGGTGAGTGCTTCTTCTCCATATGCCTAATACCTCATCCGGCTTCTTGTTAACCTTGTCTTTACTTATTCTAGATACTTTTCTCCAGGTTGCTGCATGTATGAAATGGCTGCTCACCGGCCAGCATTTAAGGCCTTCGTAAGTTCTATCATTCTAATCTTTATGGTGGTTTTCCTAGGATTAGCAAGTTCATATTACTATGAGAACAAGGCCCATTGTCTATGTCAGTTTGTCATCCCATCTCCTTCTCTTTATGTCTCTCTTCTCTCACTGGCTGTCATAGGGGCATTTACTTTCTGATTGTGCACTGCATGTTTAAGCCAGTGAAATAATTTTGGATATATTACCTACATACGTAGATCCAAAATCCTTGTGAATCTACATTTGCGGAGGACTTGTGTGCAAGAATCTTGGTTTTAAAATTTGAAGTCCATAAATGATCAAATGTGGTTCTGGATTAAATTTTCTCTACAACTAGATAAGAAATTTGAGCATAGTAGAGGTGACTGGCTGTATTCATGGAAATATTCCTTATAAGAGATGGAATTTGTAGCATCTATTGGAAAACATCAATCACAAGCTAATTCACTAGGGCCCACTTTTGTGTTCTGTCTATCTCCTCATCTCTTTTAAACTCCTGTCGGAAGTATTAAGATGCTTATTGTTGGCATTATACTATTAATTTCAGGATATGGCAGGATTGATCAGTAAGATAAATCGTTCCTCCATTGGTCCCTTGCCATCCTGCTACTCCCCCTCCTTGTAAGTCACACAATTTTTATGGACATTCTTTCTCTGTGTTTTTTTACATATATATTTCAGCTGAAATGCTTTTTCTTTCTTCTTCGTCCTTTTATTTTCTTGTGTGTGCATGCCTGCACACACGTGTGTGTGTGTACAGAACAATTACTTATTACTAGACATGCTCAATTCCTGTTTTTGGAGAACAGTGCTATGCTTTTATACAAATCAATTTTGCTTTTTAATGGCAATTAGCATATCTTAAGAGTACAAAACAATGGTTGAGTTGGATCTCCAGAGCATAAAATTTCGTGGGATTGTGATTTTTGGCCACACTCACAGCTCAATGAGATGTGTTCAGCCTCAAATTACATCCTTTCCATGTTCATTGAATGGCACCTCCATATAATTGTCTTCTTTTCCATAATAGAACAGTGTTATGATCTTGAAGGCCCACATAACGTTTGTGATGTGTTTAGCTGTCTTTGCCATGTGGGTTAGTTTCTTGGACCATTCTCTAATCTCTTGAAGTATTTTATTCCACTTCACCAATAACCTTCATCTCTAGCCAAACTATGCGGAAGAAACTTCTGCAGATTTCTTGTGAGTGGATGTCATTGATTCCAGGCTTCGGATATCCTGTATATGTATTGAAAGGAAAGTTTCATAATGTACAGCATTTCAATTTACTCAATATCAAACTTTTGTGGCCCTTCATAATCTCCCAAGGGCAAGTTCCACTGAAAATAACTTTTTTCTTGCTAGCATTAGAGCAATGTTCCTCCTTCTCTTCCTTGCTTTCTCTCTCTCTTGAAAATATTTCGCAACACAACTTCAATTAAACCTACTCGATTGTTGAAACATTTGATACAGGAAAACTCTCATTAAGGGCATGCTCAGGAAGAACCCGGAACATCGACCAAGTGTAGGCTTTCTTTGTGGATTTAAATTGAGTTTCACTGCTGTTGATATTTTATCCTGAAATCTGAACTTATCCAGGCATCCGAAATCTTGAAGCATCCCTACTTGCAGCAGTATGTTGACCAGTACAGACATTCCTTCAGTCCCACTAACCCAGAAAAAGTTGCGAGTACTCACAGTTCTAGAAGAAGTATGGCTGAAAGCCTAAATAGTAATAGTTCTGGCAGTGATAAAGATAGCTTACTTTCAAGCGAAAAGAACTTTTCAGAAGCTGCATTACACTGCAACAGTAGGCCTTGTGAAATGCATTAGCTTCCAATGATGATGAAGATTGCTCTGAGCAATCCCTGTCAAATGAAAATCAAAACACTCCTGCTTGCTCTGCCAAATCGGATGGCCAAGAGGCAGTGAAACCTATGCATGACGTACAATCAAATGGTGAAGCAAAGCATCCAAGAACCATTAAAAGTATAATGATGGCTCTAAAAGAAAAAGCCAGAGAAAGTGGTTCCCCCATGCGGGGAAGCCGTACAAGGGCTGTAGGTGTATCTAATCAAAAGAACTTGGAAGCCTCGCCAAAGGTTCCCAAACCCATCTCTATCCCTGGCATTAGGTCTAACACAGAAACTCCAGCTGCTACCCCATCAAAAACTTTACTGAAGCCTCAAAAAGGGTTCAGGGATCAAATTCTTTAAAGCATCAGGTATATGGAATTTCTTTTTTGTCCATAAGAAAATGCTTTACATTTAATTTTGTTGTTTACAACTTTTGAATTTTTTCAGTTACCTACCAATGATTCTGCTCCAAAGACAAAACCCAGACATGAGGGGATCCCCCCATCCGGTGCTGTGAGACAAAATGTCGATGATCCACATCCAGTGAAGCTTAGACAGAAGACTCCTCCTCCTAATCTGATCCGAAGATCATCATTTCCTTTACGAGTTAGGCAACCAGGAATCAGTTCTTCAAACACTGCAAGTGATAATGGCAAATCATGTTCAGACGTGGCTAGTCAAGAATCTGAAAAAGTTCCTCATCAAGTATCTCCTAGTGCTGCTTCACATATTCGCCAGCAGAGCTCAGAGGAATCTGAGAAGGTTCCTTTTGGGACATCCAAAGCAATGCAAACTGTTAGCAGCAATTCTGAGTCATCTACCATATCCATTCAAGGATTTGAGGTTTATGATGAGGCGATGGCTCCCATTAGTGGAGTACAAACGATATATACTGATAGTAACAGAATTACGTCCACTGAGAGCTCACTGTCTCGCTCAAGTTCAGCCATGTCCCATCTGCAAAATGATAATCTTGATAGTAAGGTTACACAACCATTTCAAAATGACAATATATGTGCATCAGTTTCATATAAAAGCTCTGGAACTGTTGTTGACTTTCGGAATGCAGGCACTATCATTGAGAGAGTGAGTTCAAACGTAGTCCTTGATTCTACTGCAGAAACAACTGTTTTCAAAGGTGAGACCCCTCCGATCAGATCTAATTTGATGACAGATAAAAGGTCACAACCTGTGTCTCCATCCAGTGGTGATGAGAAATTTACTGTAAGGGAGATTCTATCACCAGAAACCGACACTCTTTCTAATGCTTCTTCCATTTCATCTGTGAAAAAGAATTTACAGCCTGATAAAGGGACAGCCTTGCACCTTCAAACAATAGAAAAAGCTGCTACTCCACATCTTCCTCCTGTTTTTGATGATGTTATACATGTGATTCGGCACAGTAGTTTTCGAGTTGGCAGTGAACAGCCAGTAATGGAAAGTGTTGAAATGGGAGTCCCAAATGTGAGTGTTGGGAAGCTTATAAATGTAGTTCGAGATGAACTAGAGGTGAGAAATATGACCACCTCTTCAACACAAAAAAATTCAAGTACTTCAGAAGCACCAGTACTGCAATCCAACACTTCTGATCAAGCTGGTGTTAATGAACCTGAGACTAAACCTTCAGCCTCAAGACAGGATATGGTCAATAAAGTTGATTTATTGCAGCCACCAAGATCCAATTCCATCACAGTTGAAGAGGATATTCCAGCAAAAGAAACTCTAGATGTGAAGTCTTTCAGGCAGAGGGCTGAGGCACTTGAAGGACTACTAGAACTGTCTGCTGAATTGCTGCAGCAAAATAGGCTAGAAGAACTTGCAGTTGTCTTGAAGCCTTTTGGGAAAGACAAAGTCTCTCCAAGAGAGACTGCTATATGGTTAGCAAGGAGTCTCAAAGGAATGATGATTGAGGACTGTGGACGCATCTTATGAGAGTTTGAAATCAGGTAAGCAAGTCAAATTCGTGTTTCTTGTGTTCAAGTAATTGTAAAATTCTTTTCCACAGATTTGTTTATTCAAGTTCCCTTGAATATTTGGAGAAGTACAACCTGGCATTGCCCTTTTGTTTTTCCTTCATATTTTACATATGCTTCATTTTCTTGTACAGTGACAAACAGAAATTAAATGAATTTGCATTCTGTGAATATGCAGTTATATGAATGCTTTTGATATTTCACGCTATTTCTTAATTAATGAAGAAAGACTAATATTCAGAGGCCCATTTATTGCACCATAAAAATACATTTTTGGTGTAGGTTTTGTTTTAGTAAAGTAAACAACAGTTTATAGACAGAAAGGGAGCTGGGCTACTAATGCGTGAGTATGGAGGAAAGTTTCTCCACCATTGCATCCTGAGATAACTATTGTAGTTCACTGGCAAATTGGAGTTATTGTTACCTCATTGATTTGTTTCCAACTTCAAAGATAATCACCAGAAAAATTTTGGTTGCTGAGTTAGGTTATTTCCTATTTCATATTATCATCGCTGTATATACGTGTATGTATATATTGTGGGGCCAAATCATCTTTGTAGTTGGAAGATAGAATGTTTTGGCTGAAAAGATCATAGAGTTGTCAGGAATGTAAGAGTTTTAGGAAGGAGATCCTAAGAATAAATTTGTAAACATAATCTTGCATGAAGCTAGTTGTATTAAGATAGCTTTATGGGAAATTGCCGATTTGACTTCCTTATTTTGTCATTTGCGGTCTTGAACTGAGATTTCTTAGCTTCCCCACAAAGCTTTAACAGCGTCTTGTGTTTTAAATTTAGTGTCCTATCATGATTAGGGAACCAATCAGGTCTATGGGGAGGAAAGGTATGAATTAATGGAAAGATACATGTACTGAAGCAGGACAAACTGAGTTTGAAGTGCTAATTTGGAGGAGACTATCTGGTCTCTCTGGCCCTTGCAGCTATCCAGTAACCTCTTCTTGCATGACTTTGTGACAGCACAGCCCAGCCAGTTAGTCCAGAGTAAATTAACTTTTGTCATATAGTTATTTGTTATAACTAATATCTTTTCTACTGCATTATCGCAAGAAATTTCCCATTTGCTCAATGAAACAAAGATCCAATTTTATCCAACCGTGCCCTGCTGAGGTCTTTGCATATGGTCTTTGAAATTATGGTTTCAAGGGCTAGGATTTAACCGTCTCAAGCTTGACTCGTTTAAATCTTTAACGGCCTCGAGTTGAGCCGGACTTTTAATGAGCCCGAAAACAAGCTTGGGCCTAGGTCGTTAAGGATTCTTGAGCCTAAGCTTGGCTTGTTAGACTCCTTAATGTATATAATTATATTTTTAATTATATTTATAATATTAAAACAAAATAAATAATTATATACAATATTATATTAATATATAAAAATAATATTATATTAATATTATATATATATATATATATATATTAAATGAGCCTTTTAATGACTTTGTTCGTGAGCTGGAAAACAAGCTTAGGCTGGGCTCATTTAGCTAAATGAGTTGAGCCGAGCCAAGTATGAAACAAGTTGGGTATGAGTAGTTTGCGAGTTTTTGCACCACTAATTAGGAGTTAGGAGGGAGAGAAAAGGAAAAAATCTTTTCTAAATTATTTATTATTTTTAAGAGCATATAGATAATTTACGATTTTAATTTTTTTTGTTTTGTAATAATTAATGTCCCACTTATTATCATCCTCTTTATTATCTAAATATATAAAAGGATTCAAATTACCCACTAATTTCTCTCATCTATTTTCTTTCCTTATTAAATCTTTTCTTCCCAAATTATTCCATCATGCCAAACAAAGGGTGAAAGACCTTAGCTGACGGTTCGGGTTACAAATTTGAGACAAAATTCATGAGAACAGTATCTGGGTTAAGCCGAAACAAACCATGAAGACCTCTCTGAAGTTGATCTAAAGATTTCCTTATGACCAATTCTAGGTAGCTCTGATGACAAAAGGAAACGTCTACTTTTGGTGTCATCACTTACTGCTGCCTCTAGGTTGAAAACTGTTAAACTTTCTTATTCCAGATGAAGAGATCTTTGTATGTTTGAAGACTTCAGGTGTGCATTGCAGGTGAGAGAGCAATATAATCTGTGACTGTGGGCCGAGTGCAGTGGAAGCATGTGTGATGGAAAGCATGGGTAGAACTTCAAAAACAGATATATATTGGTCAATCAAGAAACGATTTTCTTTTGTTGTGCTATTTGAAATGAGTACACACGGTTCCCTGTCTGAAGTTAGAAATGTCTGGTCATTGTCCATTATAGACATCAATCACCATTGCTAGCAGCTGTAGTTATGGTTAATCCAAATCTCATATCTTCTATAGCTAGGCACTTTTTGTTAGGAGGCACTTTAGCACACTTATGACTAATATACTTCGGAACAAGAGAATGTACAACTCTCAAAATACTTAGTACACACTTCACAAAAATGTGTATAAAAGTGCAAATCGTGCTATAGGACACTGTCACAAGCTCTTGGTCTAATAGCACAGCTTCTACGGTCACTCCATTAGTGCATGTCTATACGCTCGAAGGAGATATAATAGTAGTCACAGTGCAGTGTGCGGTTGTTTGTGTAATAGTGTCAATGGTTCATGTTGTGGTTAAGGCTGCAAACGAGCCAAGCTATTCACGAGCTACTCGAGCTCGGCTCGTTTCAAGCCTGGCCCGGTCTAGCTCGAGCTCCATCTCAGGCTTGTTTAGCTAAACGAGCCGAGCCTGAGCTTGTTGTCAAGCTTGCGAACAGGCTCGTTATGAGCTCGAAAACAAAGCTCGTGAACAGGCTTATTAAGAGCTCGTGAGCCAAGCTCGTGAACGAGCTTGTTTAATATATATATATATATATATAAAATATTGATATTATATTATTAATATAATATTATCCATATATATTAATATAATATTATATATAATTATTTACATTAAATAATATTATAAATAATTAAAAAATAATTATATAAGCTAAACAAGCCGAGCTCAAGCTCGTTTAACGAAACAAGCCCAAGCTCGAGCTCGGCTCGTTTAGGCTCATTTAGCTATGAGCCGAGCTCAAGCTTGAAAAAGCTTATCGGGCTTGGGCCCAAGCCTATATATTTCAAGCTCGTTGAAAGCCCGGTTCGACTCGAGTTTGTTAAAAAATAAATGAGCCAAGCTCAAGCTTGCAAAACCTTGTGTATTGTCTGGGATGTCGTGTGTATTGTGTCTATTATGTCTGATGTGTCTTGCTTTCAGGATCCATGCTTATGTGTAGTAATGTATCTAGTAAGTCATGTGTCAAAGTCAATAAGCATTTGTATAGTAAAAAGGGCAAAAGGTAACAGTTGTTTTTGTACTCATGGATATAGACATCATCATGGATGGTTTTGTACCAGGAACTCACCTGACTATCATTGGCGGTTTCTGAATCGAGATCCAGCTTGGAGATGGCAGGTCCAAATTGGTGAAGGACTCGCTAGTTCTGACGGGTCCTTACAGTTCTATCCAAAAAACCGTCTAATCCAAATGTTTTGGAACCGCTGGTTTAAGAACCAAGGATTCTCGTGGTTCTACATCACAAAAATTAAAAAAAAAAAAAAAAGAAAGAAAAAAAAAGAAATTATAAAAAATTGTAATTAAAAAACAAATATTTAAAACTATTTTCTCATGAATAATAAAAAAAATTATTTCCTACTCACGATATTTAATGTGTTGTTATTAACAATACAAATAATAACTATATTTGAAATCATATATTGTTAAGTTTATGTAGATTTCTAAACAAAATATACTTTTTTTTAACAATGTGTGACTTATACCTGTGTTGTTAGGACTTATTTGTATATTGAATATTTTATACTGCCACATTGCTAATAACAACTAAAAAAGTGCAAGTGATTATATATAAATAAATACATAATTATGAAATTTCTTTTAACTAATGGGCTATAAACAATTATTGTTAGGCTTAATGTTATTTGAAGTTAAAAAATTATTTTACATTTATTTTACTTAAGTTAAGTAAATTATTTAATTGATTTTTATTATTTTTTTTTAATTTCATGGTTCTTTGTTCCTTTGAAAGTGGAAATGAACAATGGGAACCGGACCAGTTTCAAGGAGTCTGGTTTCGATTCGATCATTTTTGGAACTAAGAATTGGTAGTTCAGGTCCAGCTCCAGACCCAAATTGACTAATGACGGCATCTACATGGATATAACAGCAATTCCTACCTTCCAAAAAACCACAAGACTTTGAAGTTAAAAAAAAAAATGCTGAGGTTCTTTCTTTAAATGAGTCCTAGTTAAGGGCTAGTTGGCTTCTCTCTAATAACGATCCCAAAAAATTAATCTAAAATTGATCCTATAATAGTCTCTTGTCTGTTTATAGCACATGAAAAAAGTTAATAGAATTTTCAATTTCTATTAAACAGCCACCTCCGACCTTTCATTCATTTGTTGAGAGCCCGCCGCTTCTAACAACCTAATACAAAAATTTCCCGACACTCACCCTTGTCCTGGATGCCCATCTATTTCCTAAGTTGCTATGTTGCGCTTGATAAGCAGACCTGTAGCTCAAGGATTGCTGTAACGACGACAAACATTCGTGTTTTATCTGGTCATACGAACGGGTTTACGTCGTAAGTGGATATGGACTGTCATTTTGGTTTGTGAATGTTGGTCCCGGCACTACGTGCCCTGGATCGAGCACAGACGTTGAAGGCTCCAAACAAAGAGCACACTGCCGGCTTTAAGTTAATGGATTTATAGGATTCATGATTGCGACATGGTAGTCCCTAGTGCAGTCACATGTCAAAGTTATCTTGCGTATTTGCGAATTTGGCAGGTTTATTTTGGCGGACCCAGATGTTAATTCTTATCAATCAATTTCACTCCTAAAATGAAGGCGCAGAAAGAAAAATTCAATGGTACCCAAAGGTAGCGAGTAGTTAATAAAAGAACCTCCCTAATTTTTATTATTAATTAAAAAAAAAAACAGCTTAGTCACTTATTAGAAATTTGTAGTTGCTTACCATTCATCATGTAAATTGTAGAAGCTGTGTGTTGAATGTTGCAGGTTATGACATCTATTATAATGCATAATTTTAGAGGTTTTTCTTTTACTTACAGCTTATGAAAAAAAAAAAGAAAAGAAAAGAAATTGATGATTAGCCACTCAGTTAATATATTAGTTATCACATGACTTGGTATTACTTTCATATTTTCCTGCAATTACGACATCTAATTATATATTAGTGATTTCATCTAGTAATCCTTATCTCTCTCTTATGGACCATTTTTAGTGTATTCTTATCTGCGAGAAATTCAGTTTTATGGGTTATTGCATCTTTCATTTATTTCTTACTCATTTTTGTTGCAGCACAATTGATAGGTAATTGGATTTTTCAGCATTTTTCTTTCTTGATGTTTCATTTATTTATTTGAATCAATTGTGCAATTTACATGATTCTTAGGCCATAGCATTTGTAGTTCCTCCATACTTTAGTTTCATGCTTCTTTGTTATTCTCAAGTGGCAATTTTGGTTTTGACATTCAATTTCAAGAACTTTTAAAATTATATTTATATTACCGGATAAGAACTTCTTTATATGATATGGGTATATTACCTTATTTATATGTTTTGTGTGGCAATTTAGATTCAACATTTAAAAAATTATTTAAGAATATTAAGTATTGTCTAGAATCTTCCATGTGAATTCTTTTGGTATTTGTATAAAAAGTACAACTATATGTATGTCTTCTCTTTGCAAAATTTCTTTTAGTTTGTTATTATTTCTATTCAAATACATAATTTTATCATTGTCTAAGTTTTTCTTTTTTTTCCATTAAGAAATAAAAGAGAAGTATATAATTGCAAAAATATCTTAATTTTGTGAATTATCATTGTAATTTTATACATAAATATGAATGTAATCAAATTTGATGCACATAATTCATTTTATGTGAATTTGTTTTATAATTGTAATTCCAATTACTAGCTTTGTGGAAATCCAAACCTTCTATTCCCGACAAAAAAATGCACAAAACGGGACGAAGAGAAAGAAAAGATTTAGAGAGAGGTTAAATTTGATATTGCTAAACTTGAGAGCATATATATATATATATATATAGTTTAGCTAGCAAAACAAAAATACAGTTGAGTTAAAAATAATCTGCCACACACAACACTACTTAGATTGTACATTTGGCAAAAGCGAAAATATATATCAACACTAATATCTTCATACTCACCTTCCTCAAGTTAGAGCTTCTCAAAGACTCAACTTGAATAATCAATAGTGGGAAGCTTGGTAAGAAGATCTGCAAGTTGAGTATTAAAAGAGATGTTCAACTTGGAAAAAGCCACCGGTGACATGATGTCGAATAAAATGAGCATCTATGTCAATATGTTTTGTTCTTCCATGATGGATTGTGAGCAACAAAAAAAAGCTAATTTGTTGTGACAATACAAAGTAATCGAAAGAGAAATAGAAACTTTTAGATCTTGGAGAATAAAAGAAGTCCATCAAAGCTTCTTGGTAGCATAAGCCATGCTTCTATATTCAAGCTCAATTAGTAGAAAGACTAACTATGTTTTGCCTCTTAGTTTTCCAAGAAACTAAATTCGTCCCAAGCATAAAACAAAAACCAAATAATGAATTTTTGGTCAAATGAAGAACAACCCTAACCAACATTAGAGTAGGCATGGAGATGAGATCAAATCAAAGGAATAAAACAATCCTAAACCAAATGTCCCTTTGAGACAACATAACAAATGTAATGCGGCTTGGTAGTGATCATGAAAAGGATTAATAGAATTTAGCTTAGCTTATGAACAATGAAATAAATATCAAGCCCTGTATGTCTCAGATATAGTAAACATCAAATAAAACAACAATATAACTAAGGATCATCAATTGACATACCAAAATCCTTTGTCAAATGTAAACTAATTGGCAACAGCAGAGATAGGCTTACACCGTAACATACCGAAATCTAAAAGAATGTCAAGAATGAATTTGCATTAATTGAGCAAAGTACCAGCACTAGATTTACAAATCTCCAAGCCTAAAAAGAAACGAGCATGGCCAAGATACTTTATAGTAAAGGTAGTTAGTAAATCATTATTTAAGGTAGTTATAGATGCATCATTATTACTAGTGATGAGCATCAACGTAGAGCAATATAACAAGAAATGAATTAGCTTGATGAAATGTAAATGGAGAATAATCACTAGATGATTGATAAAAGCCATGCTTGATAAAAAATTAGAAATCTCAATATTCCATTGCCTAGAAGCTTGCTTCAAACCATAAAGTGAGCATTTAAGACAACAAAACTAATTAGGAGAAGCTTTAGAATAGCCTGGTGGTGGTTTCATATAAATCTCTCCATCCAAAAATCCATATAAGAAGGCATTGTTAACATCAACTTGATACAGTGCCATTTATGAGAAGTAGCAATAGCAATAAGAATGTGTATAGTACTTAGTTTGCAATGGGAGAAAAGGTATGATAATTAACTTCTTCAACTTGAGTAAATCTCTTAGCTTTAAGCTTATAGTACCATCAAGTTTATATTTAATTTTGTAAACCTATTTACATCCTATTGCCTTCTTACCACGAGGAAGTTAACTCCCATGTATCATTTAATTCTAAAGCATCAAACCCTATTCATGGCATTTATCCATTCTTTGTTTAAATGCTTGAGAATAATATAAGGCTCTTTTACTATGAGTATGTTTGCCATAGAGGCAACATAACTAAAAGGAAAGAAAAGGAAATAAAAGTTCGATTATGAACAAAGAGAAGTAACATGTGAAACAATATTATTAGCACACATTGTGTGGAGATAGTCTTTTAGCAAAGAAGGAACATGCCATTCTCGAGTGGACTTTCTTAAGGAAGGAGTAGAAGAAGAACAAACAACATTAGCTGTGATTATGTCATCAGAAACTAAAGTTGTAGGACTAGCACTAGGAATAGAAGTTGAAGAAACAAGACAAGAAAAAGACTGATCAACACTAAAATTGTTATCAAGATTGGCAAAAGAAATGCATGGACTGAAAAAACCTAGAATTAGAAGGAGGAGACTCTTCAACAGCTTGTCTATTAGTAAAAGAGTGTTTGTAAGGAAAAATGTAACATCTTGGTTTAGTAGAATCTTCTTGGTATGCATGTCGTATACCTTTTACTCCTTTTGACCATGAACATAGGTATAAAAATACATGTAATATCCCATTGAGTAATATTTATCTTCATTTGGATTGGTTGCAGCTATAAAGCATAAACAACCTATGGTTTTTAAATGATCATACAAAGGTTTGGTCTTGTTCAACATCTCTTAAGGCGCCTAGTTTATGAAACATGGCCTAACATGCATATGACTAAAATTCATCACCATCATCTCAATGGACATTTTTTGGAGTGGTTGAAAACTAAGTGATAACCATATCAAAGAAGGTACCAAGACATGAAACTACTTGAGACTTATTATGAAGTAGAAAAGTCCAAATACAACATGTACCATTATGAGGGACAGTAAAAAAATAATGTGCCCTAAAATTAAGGAAATAAGAAAAGGACCCAAAATATTTGTCTAAATTAAACGAAAAGTTATTGAGGAAAGATGAGCATATCAATCAAAAGGAAATTTATGAAACTTTGCTTCATAACATGTTTCACAAACAAATTTATTCAAGTCAAGTTGCTTACAATAATCCAATTGTTACAACTTAGGCAAAGAAGAAGACCCAATCTATTATGTAACAAATGAAGTGAAGAAGGGCATCCACATGGAGTATCAATAGCTGAAGTAAAAGAAGACAAGTCTCATAGAGAACTAAAATTCCCTACAAAGGTCGAAGGCAAGACATACAATCCACTTAAAGTTGAAGCACATGCTATAAGTAGTTTAGTTTAATGGTCTTGGAAAGAAAAGACATTAACATCAATAGTAGCAATTAAGTTGCTATCTACTATAGCATGTTGCATAGACAACAAATTATGAAGGTGCCAGTGTTTATTAATAGAGATTGAACTAGCAAAGATGAATGACCTTACTCTGTCCATTAGGTAAATGAATATTTATAGGAGAAGGTAATGTATATGAGTTGTTCAAGAGGGATATGAAAGCAATCATGTGATATGTGGTTCTTGTATCTATAATATAAGACCTCAAATTGTTATTAAAAGCATAAAAACATGAAGCAAAGATAGTAATATGTGTAAAATTCATGGCCGATTTAGCGTTGCTATGCGTTTGCTTAGTCTCAAGAAGCTTAAGAACCTGCTGACAAAAGGAATTAACTAGTTGTTCATCAGCTAGCTTTGAAGATTCTTTTCTATATCATTACAAACTATGTCAAGAAGGGTTAGATATGAATTGTTAGGAGATTTCTCAGCAAAACAATTAGCTACACCAATTACTATTGTAATCCCCTTCGTTCTTGTCTTCCTTTAACCAATCTACATGGCTTATTTAGCGTTTCCATGTGTCTACTTGGTCTCAAGATGTTTAAGAGCCTATTGACAAAAGGAATTAATTAGTTGTTCATCAACTGGTTTTGAAGATTCTTCTCTATCATCACAAACCATGTCAAGAGGCATTAGATATGAACTGTTAAGAGGTTTCCCAGCAAAACAAATAGTCGCAGCAATCTATTGTTGTAGTCCCCTTCCTCCTCATCTTCATTTATACCAATCCAAATATCCAATCAATTGTAAACAACTCTTTATGGTGTGCCCTTCACTCTTACAATGTTTACAAAACATCTTGTTCATTTGTTTGCTTTTCTTCTTGTCATAACTAACCTTACTCAAATTCGTGTAACTAGAAAGATAAGTTGATCCATCTAAATTACTAATACAACCACTAATAAATTGTTTTGTTTCTCAACTTATTGAACAAAATGGTAAGCTTTATTTACAGTAGGAAGAGGATCCATGGAAAGGATTTGATTACGAACATGTTTAAAGCCTTCGTTCAAATCCATAAGAAACTATATTAGCTTAATTTCCATCTCAAAATCTTGAATTTTTCTTCATATGACAAGTGAAATGCTCTACAAGCCCACACTTGCAAGAAGGAAAAGCATGGAAGACCTATGATTCATCCCATATTCACTCCAACAAATTATAATATGCCCCTACTAAATGATTCATTCGATACATATTGTTTAATTCACTTTGAAATTGAAAAATCA
Organism: Combretum micranthum; assembly: GCA_024138025.1. Taxonomy (NCBI): domain Eukaryota; kingdom Viridiplantae; phylum Streptophyta; class Magnoliopsida; order Myrtales; family Combretaceae; genus Combretum; species Combretum micranthum. The sequence continues at coordinate 69,748 of JAMXBD010003298.1, forward strand.
AAGGAGCATTTCTCTGTCCATATTACTCATAGATTTCATTCCAAAGTTCATGTGCCAATTAAGCATATAAATAATTTTGAAAAAATTCCTTTGTCATAGAATTCAATATCGAAGATCTAACCATGTATTCACAACTACTCCATCGAACTAAATCTGGAGATTAGGTTAGGTTTCACAATCGATCCATCTATGAACCCTCGATTTAAATTTTACACCTAATCCCATCTTGATAAACCTACTCCAAGCTAAGAAATGCAAAACATTGAAAATTATGCTTCCAATTACCATACTAGGACTATTGAAACCCAATAAGTATAATGGATCTTGATTTATGGTATGAATCTTTTGTTCTCTATTCAACTCAGTAATTGTATCCACAATAGAAAGTCGAAAAAGGAACTATTAGTGCTGAAGTAATTTGATACCATGTGGGAATCCAAACCTTCCATTCTTGACCAAAAAAAAAAAAAAAAAAAAAGAAACAGAAAATGCACAGATAATAAATTGATTTAGAGAGAGGTTAAATTTGTTATTGCTAAACCAGTGTGTGTATATATTGTTTAGCTAGCAAAACAAAAATACAGTTTGAGCTAAAATTAACATTCTTCACACCACACTGCTTAAATTGTGCGGCAAAAGGTGAAATAAATATCACACACACTAATATCTTCACAACCTGACTCCTGTACATTTTGCGGCCTCTTAATTAAGTTAGATTGCACAAACAAAAGATGGAATTTCTTGTAATTCCCTATTTGAGACAGAATTCGGACTAATCCAAGATTGCGTGTGCCACTTGACATAGATAGCGGTCCTTCCTAGAAGTTGCTGTTGTTGACAAACATAAAGTTGCCCACCACTATGGCCTCAGTAAACTGTCCTGACCCTGTATATAAGACATTCAAACCCCTCATAAAGTTGTGTCTTATTCTTATCACAACTGCATAATTGCAACAATTACTTCTCTCCATGGCTCAATTTCCTCAAGGAAGAATCAGCGCTCCGTCCTTCATTCCCTGGCTGTCACGGTCCTGGTAGTTCTCTTCTTAATTGCAGTATCAGTTTCCATCGCATGGTTCCTTCTCCGTCCCCACCTTCCGGCAGTGAAAGCCGAGTCCCTTTCCGTCTCGGGTTTTAACATATCCAGCTCTGGATTTATTGGTAAATGTGATTTTCAGATTACTATTACTAATCCGAATAAAAAAATTAACCTGTGGATCGACCATTTCAGCCTCCGGATGGTTTATAAAAGTATTGTTGTCTCCAAGGTGGATTCAGATCCTCCTGATGGCATTCTGATCCTGCGGAATATGCCATCCCAGGTGGAGTTTCAGATGAACCTGACTGAATTGAACGATAAAAATAGAAGGAATATAGCTAAAAATATGCTCGGGGATTGGCGCAGGGGGCTTATTAGTTTTAATGTGATGATGAAGATTTGGGTGAAATTTAGATGGGGAGTTCTGCCCAGCAAGCAAACAATATTGAAAGTCTCTTGTCAAAATTTGAACACTGTGTTCTCACCACCCAAAGATTTTGGGAATTCGCAAATTGGGAAGCCCTGTCAAGTTGGCTACTAGTCTTGCGCCATGATGCACCATATCATATGTAGAAACAGCTTTACTGTAAAAAGACCAACCTTGATTGTTTATTTTCAAATGGTACCTGTGATGTACATATGGAGCCTTTTCCAGGTTGCCAGTAACATGATTTTATTACTGGTTGTGTTGTCTTTGATGGATCTTTCCTTTTGTTTTCCCACCACAAACAAGATTGTCAAACCCATTATTCTATGTAGAATTGTCGGGAGTGAGTAGAATCGAAATATAAAATCGAAATGTAAAAACATAAATTTCTGTAATTTTTATAAAATAACTTTGAAAATTATAAAAATAATTATAAAAGATGTAGAATACATAAAACATATAATAGATGTTAAAAAATTAAAAAAAATTAATTTTTTTTAAAATTATAAACTCGTAAAATCGTATGTGTAAAATCATGTTTTTTACAATTATAACTCGAAAGGTTGAGCCTATTGAGGGTGACTGCTGGTCCATAGAAAAAAAAAATTATTGGTGTTATTAAGTTACACGTATTGAAGATAAACTAAGTACTAATGATATTTTCATATATAAAGAAAGAAATAATTCATGTTTTTATAAAAGTTGCTATACTTATAATTATTATTAAAATTTATATGAATACGGGTTTGTTTATTTTGTCTAAACATAAAAAATATATAGATGTTTTTAAATAAAATATAAATGTTAAATAAATAATTTTATTCATAAAAATATTAAATAAATATAAAATTAAATATAAATATAAATAAGATCCATATACATATTTATATATATATATATATGAAATATAGGCGATCCAATCAAATCAATGTCATTTGCACGACAAGTGCGGCCAGCGGATGATGGAATAACATGACCTGTGGCTGTGGGGCCGAATAATTTGCCTGCATAAGCCATGGATCAATCGGTCCCTATTGAATTTAATTTAAAAGGAAAAGACAAGCGCAACGGAGAAGCAAATTTTAGGGTTTGAGTTTGTCCACGTGGCTCCAAATGGAGGTTCGTGAATACGTACCTACACGGTTCTGGCAACTGACGACGAAAATGATTGAAAATGGTGTTGAGATATTTCTCTATATAACAAGTAAAAACAAAAAAATAGTGGGAACTTATCAAATACGGCTCCTGAAGTAAATATTATTTATTTATTTATTTATTGTTTTGGCCCAAGCTTCTCAACTAAGTAAGAGCATCCAGGTTTCCCAAAAAAAAAAAAAAAAGGTGACTAGAGGATAGTGGTGCAGAATTGCAGATGAAATGGAAATGCAGGATAAATTTTTTAGGGTCATTTTTTCTTAATAAAAAAATAGAAAAATAGAAGAGGAAAGAGCAACCGTGGGATTTTCTATAAATTTGTCCACAATGGGACACGTTCACATGGTTTGGAAGGGTTCACTCGGTTTAAACAAATAGGGACCGATTCTCCTTTTATACCTTTGCTATTTTATTACATTTTTTTTTTAAACATAAACTCAAGCCAATAAATTCTCTACAAAAGAATTCAAAACTTGAATGCATTAGAAATATATATATATATATATTTTAATTCTATGAAAGTTTTGAAAATTATAAAGGATTGCTCTTAAATAACTTTAAGGATAAAATAAAGAGTTCCTTTTAAGAAAAATTTCTTAAGATACTAACATAAAAATTTAAGGAAAATCCATTGAGAAACTCACTAGGATGATCTAATTATAAAGAAACATTTGCTTAATTGTTCTTGAAACCATTGATTGTGTGATGATCATATCCTAAACTTTATGTGTGTGTATATATTTTCAATTTTATATCTATCTGTTAAATATTACACATCTAATCAAATATTTACTTGTTAAACTAGATATTTAGAGTTTGAAGTTTGAATTATTCAATAACATATTTAATTGAACTTTTATTTATCAAAGTTGCTATATCTATTATCTTTAAAAGTGATGAGATGAATAATCGTTGTGAAAAAATACAAATATAAGTAAAATAGTAAATTTGATAAGAAAATTTAATTACATAAAATATCTATCGATTTAAAATTCAAGTAGCCAAATTAAGAAAACGCTTAAAGTTGATAAATATCTTCACTTTTTCTTCCATAACCTATGGACCCATTGGCTCCTTTACTTGGATATATAATACCATATTGATTCATTAAATGGCAGGATGAGGCAAGCAGAATCAAGGCTGGTCCACCTCCACCAACTCATTTATTTTCTAGTAACATGATAATGACTAAGCAAATTTTATAATTCATTTTTACCGCTCAATTCTACATAGAAATCATGAACATCCTCATCTTTATGCTTAAAGGATCTAGGTTAAGGATAGGGTTTCTTAGCTGATAAAAGGGCGTTTATTTAATCATTTTAATAGTTTCAAGAAAAAGAAGATATTCTCTTTTATGTCGTTCCCTTTCTGTAAAATATGCATCAAACTTAAAGAATATAATTTTTCTTTATTCCAAAAAGAAGATAAGTATAAAATGATGTATCTAACTTTTTAAATTTGTCCGCCAGGAATATTAGAATTTGTACAAGAAAACATATATTACTACATGTGAGTCTTTTTTTTTCCCCCACTATATTAAAAGTTTAATGAATGATGTATATATTTCCCACCACCAACTTTCTTTCCATTTAAGAGAAAGTCACAACTTCAAAAGGTTGTCGTCATATGGGTAATCAAGTTGATTATTGCTACTTGGTGAAAATTTATATAGAATTTCAATCATCTGAAGTGGCGGATTTCTTTGAATTTTCTTGTCCTTTGGTTTTTCACTGTTGAGAAAAGGAAAAGAAAAAGAAAAAGAGAAAGAAAAATTTAGGCCCCATCATGTACTTAATATATACCTTCACATAGTCAAATTTGTTGAGGAGTGTTCAGATTGTATGATTAAATTGTTCAGGTTGTATAATTAAGTGATATTATTTCCTATTTACCAAGCACAAGCTATTCGAATCAAATCTCCTTCATTATTGTAATGATGAAAAATATATAAAAAAAGGAAAAAGCTTGTTATGAATATTTGAAAACAAAAATCTTAAAATATATTTCATGAAAGATGGAAGTTAATGCAAATGAATTTGTCAAATTATCATCCAGTGACTAATAGACATTAAAATAAATAAATGGCTTATGGCTTAGCATGACACCCTTAAGTTATGCCATTCATGTCGACTGATTTTTTCAAATTATTATTACTATTAATCACAAATAAGTAAGCTGTAGTAATAGAAAATTGTTTAAACCACTAAAACATCTCAAATTTCTAATATAATGCATTTAAATGATGGACATTGTAAAATTTTTTTCCAGTCGATAGTCGATCTTCCATATAAGATTATACGCCTGTGATAAGTAGGAGCAAATGCATATGCCAATAACATAAATTGGAATATCAAAAAATATATATTAACATATTCACATAGGTTGGAAAACTCGCTATTCTATCTAGAATTATCAGGGATGAGTAGAATTGGAACATAAAATCGAAATATAACGATATAATTTTTTATAATTTTTACAAAATAGTTTAAAAAAATTATAGAAATACTTATAGAAGATGTAGAATATAAAGAACACATAATGGATGTTAAAAAATAAAGAAATTAATTTTTTTTTTACATAATAACTCTTAATCTATAATATAACATATGGAAAAAAGAGCGAATAAAGTTAAAATTAATTTATTTTTTTATTATTTTGTTTGAAATAAGTGATAAATTTTAGATGGATCAAAAATTTCAACTTATTAAATATTTAATTATATAAATAAAATAAATAAGCTTTTTTTGTAAATTTTATAACTATAATTTGGCTTGAATGAATTTCAAAGATGTAGAATAGGACTTTTCAGGGGGGAGGAAGGGAAAAAGATAGAGAGAGTATGTGGAAACTAAATAGAAACGATAATAAGAAAGATACATTATCTTAATTTCTAATAGTTGATGAGTTTATTAACACAGTTATATTTTTTATATTTTAGCTTATTTTACTCGAATAGGTAGAATCGGTGAATTCGGTTAAAATCGTAAATTCTACCAAAAAAAGATTCTATCCACGGATTAACTCGGAAGGATATTCTAAAATCGTAAAATCGTAGAATCGTATGAGTAAAATCGCGATTTTGACAACTATACCCTAAAAGTTGGGCCTGTTGAAGGTGACTACTGGGTCCATGGAAAAAATTTATTGGCGTTATTAAGTTACATGTATTGAAGATAAACTAAGTACTAATGATATTTTCATATATAAAGAAAGAAATAATTCATGTTTTTATAAAAATTGCTATACTTATAATTATTATTAAAATTTATATGAATATGGGTATGTTTATTTTGTCTAAACATAGATAACATATAGACGTTTCTAAATAGAATATAAATGATAAATAAATAATTTTTTTATTTATAAAAATATTAAATAAATAAAAAATTAAATATAAATATAATCAGATTCATACATATATACATATGAAATATAGGCGATCCAATCAAATCAATATCATTTGCACGACAAGTGCGGCCAGCCGATGACGGAATAACATGGATTTTGATGTAACATATTCCACTTTATTATATCCTTAATTATTTTCTTGTCCTTTGGTTTTTCACTGTTGAGAAAAGGAAAAGAAAAAGAAAAAGAGAAAAGAAAAATTTAGGCCCCATCATGTACTTAATATAAACCTTCACATAGTCAAATTTGTTGAGTGTTCAGATTGTATAATTAAATTGTTCAGGTTGTATAATTAAGTGATATTATTTCCAATCTATCAAGCACAAGCTATTCGAATCAAATCTCCTTCATTATTATAATGATGAAAAATATATAAAAAAAGGAAAAAGCTTGTTATGAATATTTGAAAACAAAAATCTTAAAATATATTTCCTGAAAGATGGAAGTTAATGCAAATGAATTTGTCAAATTATCATCGAGTGACTAATAGACATAAAATAAATAAATGGCTTACGGCTTGGCATGACACCCTTAAGTTATGTCATTCATGTTGACTGATTTTTTCGTATTGTTATTACTAATAATTACAAATAAGTAAGCTGTAGTAATAGAAAATTGTTTAAACCACTAAAACATTTCAAATTTCTAATATAATGCATTTAAATTATGGGCATTGTAAATTTTTTTTTTTCGGTCGATAGTCCATCTTCCATATAAGATTGTACGCCTGTGATAAGTACGGGCCAATGCATATGCCAATAACATAAATTGGAATAGAAAAAAATATAAAAAATATATATTAACATATTTCACTTTATTATATCCCTAATTATTTGAATCGACTAGTAAGTAATTATACTTCATACCTTCTACATATCAAAAGTAATTATTATCATAATTACTAATGGATAGGCATAATAATAATGGTAACAAGTCTAAAAGATAGCAGCATATACAGATGCAGTCATTTTCAACATAAAGGAGGAAATAGATTAATTAACATTTAACAAAATAACATAGGTTTTAATATATATTATATGGAATATTAATATTATAAATGGATAATTTTGGAAACTAAAAAGAATTCTGAAATAGTTTCACTTAGGCTTAAATAATATGGACAATGACATAGATTAAAAATGATTAAAAAAAATCAGGATGGAATCATATTGAGATATTATATATATATATATATATCTGAAGAAGGTGGTTCTTGGAGGATTGTGAAAAAAAGAAATTGATCGAACCGTGAATGAAACTAGAATGGACAAAAATGAATGGAAATTTTGCTTCATTTTTTTTTTTTTGAAATGGTTTGCTTGTGCTTTGGGTTCTCAAACCAAACCACATGGTTCAGACCATCTGAATCATTTTAAAAATAAAAAAATCCAAACATATTATTTTTATTTTAATTATTTATAAACTTTTGTTTAGATAATTTTCTTTGAGAGTATAACCTATTACCTCTTATTTCGATTGTTATGATATCTATAAATAAGTTAATTTTTATGTTTTAGCCTTTAGTCTTTTGAACATTTTTTCATTTTTTTTCCTTATCTCAGGAATTAGTTTAGTTTTATTATCTAGTTACTTATTTGTTTATGTAATTGATAATATGTTAATTGAAAGTAAAACAAATTGAAATTTATATCTCATACTTTGAAATAGTATAATATAATTTTTATTAAGTCATGCATATCATTGTAACTACAAAAATTCAAGAGAATGAAATTAGTATACAATTATAAATTTATGATGTATGAAATTTATTTTCATTATAAGTTTTACATTATTTAGGCAATGAAGCACCACCATATAATGTATTTTTACTTTAAGGAAAAGAAAGAACGATTTGAACCACAAACAGAATCATATTGAACTATTTTTTTATTCAAAAAATTACAAATCACACTGTATGATTAGATTTGAATTAAAAGAAAAAATAAAGCCATATAACAATTCTGTTTGAGAGCATGGCACCTAGACTTGGGCATGAGTTGAGTTTAACCCATGACCCAACCCAAAATGCCATTGGTCGATCAACCCATTAGCCTAAATTAGCCATACAGGTCATGACCAGCCACATGATTTGGTGCATTGCAAGGTCATTAGCTGGTTATCCCCTAACACTTTGACCTGGCAGATTGGCCCATTAAAAAATGAAGAAAAGAAACGAAAAAAAATAATTGTAAATAAATGTTTAAACTATTTTAATGTGAATAGTGAAAATTAATTACTATTCACACATTAAATGAGTTTATGTTGTTAATAATAGAAGTAAATTATGGTTAAAATGATTTTGATTCCAATTTTATAGACTTCTAAGGAAAGGATTTTTTTTTTCACTTTTATCAGTGTGAGACTCATATTTTTTTTTTTTTTTTTTTGTGAGAGTTGTTTTGTATCTTAAGTGTTTTCAAGTCCCACATTAAACTTTACAGTAGAAATAAATGTGCTTGTGTATAATTGAATGACATGTGTAAATTTCAATAAAAGTCACTATTTTCTTAAAATTTATAGAGATAATAGAAAAAGTAGAAAAAGTAAAAAGTAAAAATTAAAAAGAAAAAGAAAAGGAAAAAGAAACATGGAAAAAAATTAACAAGAACATTTATCTTCTTCCACACAAACATTCACCTTTGTCGTGTTCAAACAGACACACACCAACTTACTAGACCAAGCTAATCTTCATCGGTGAACCTTTCTTCCCTATTCAAAATGCAAGATTTCCACTATATTGAAAGCCACAAACATCAAACCCATCTCCTCACTAAGTCTCACCACCTTGACACCAATGACTCACCGAATATCTCCCTCTCTATGCAACTCACCATATGCTAAATACAATTCCACTCACCAAAGCCACTTTCAAACTCCACCTACCAACTAGACCTTTACCATTACATCGACACTAAACTCTACCAAAACCAACCTTTGGTATTACCTTTGTCAGAGGTGATGACAATGATGTGAGGGGCTTCACAAGGTAAATGGGATTTATGGTTCCTTTAAGGGATAAATTGGAATTTTAAGGTTTTAAAGGGAGGTTTAAAAGGGTTTGAGAGGAATTTGGGGAGGCAAGGGGGTTTCAAAATGAGCATCGGTGACGGGATGGCCTAGAGTTGTAGAGAGAACATTAGATTTGTATGTATGTGTTTTGTGTGTTTGTTTGGCTTCTAGTGCTCTACGCTGTTGAGAAGAAAGAAATGGTTTGGAGCAAGGGGATAGTACTTAGTAGTGGAGATGGAGACAAAGTGAAGTGGACCTTCATCATCATTTCAAAGATCTTTTCATTTTCTTTGATTTTGACTTTTTGAGTAGAGAATTCAAATTGGTATAGAAAAATGGAAAATTCAATTTCTGTAGTTTAACATACTAATTTTGTAATACAGGAAGTTAGGAAATGATGGGGGTTATGCCATTATTTTAAAATTAAATAGACACTTGTCTAGGTAATAGGATGATTTTGCCACATAGGAGGACAGAGTCAACACTGTTATTGGAAGTAGTTATAGTTAAAAAGTTATTTAGGTAGTAAATTGATCATTTAAAAGTATAGGTAATTAATTGCTCTTTTTGATAAAGTTCTTGTAGCATTTGGTGATTAACCTAATAAACATGAGAAAATTGTATAAGTAGCAACTTGTCTAAATTAAAATTGTATATATACAAATTACACAAAATAATTACCAAAGTACCGATATAAAATTGCATGTAGTACATGTGATTTGTGCTTTTGCATATAACTTCCATGTAGTACATGCAACTTAGTTGTAAACCCCTACATTTTATGCTATGGTTTATGCTTAAACCCTAAACCGGAAGTCAACTGGAAATCTAAAGTCAACAAATCTATAATAAAACCTAGTAGATTTAGATCCAGTAATCCCACACTCTTAACTTCTAAATAACGGAATTAAAATAATTGTGGAAAATAGCTCGTAATAATATAAGAAAGCTTAAAAATATCAGATTCGTTAATTTTTAGTGAGTTTCATATCTGAATGGGATTATTCGAAAATCGTGTCCTGACATATCCAACAGTAAAAATATTCCGATAATACCATTAGATTCGTAAAAATGCAAAGATTTCAAAAAATCAATTTTATAATTTTTTGGTGTCTAAAAATATCAAATATAGCTTAATTATGCATATTTTCTTTACTACAGGAATTAATTTGTCTTATCTACCATTCATAGTACTATTTTACACTATTCATCTATCTCTACTTTTTCTATACCTATTCTTACACTCTACCATAATATTTCCTACTTTTTACTTTTTCCATATATTTCATTCACATCATACCTTACAAATTATTACTTTTCATTAACAAAATTACAAAACAAATCAAAACTCTCTCTCCCCCTCTCTCTCAATCACGCTGGCCACACCCCGTACACACATACATTTATTTTTTTCTTTTTTCATTTTATTTAATTTACCTTGGTGAGAAAAAAGGAAGAATGTCTTCCCAGTCCTCAAGACAACCGTGCATCTCATTCCTTCAACACTCATTGAGCTCCACCTTAGTGAGTATTCTATGAACTTTGTGAGGACCAGCCAACAACTGCCCTATCATGCAGAGGTACCATAGGATCTTTCCTTTTACCATCATCTGTGTATTTGTCCAAAGGAATCTAATATGTTACCTCAGCAAGCTCAATGTATCAACCTACATAAGAGTCGGCACCCATTAAGTTCCCTCTGTCACTTTGGGTTATCGAACCTTGACTACCATCTAAACTGCTGGCGTCATCTCACTAACTCGAACGCTTCAGGTTAGTACTTGCCTCCTTCTGTCCTTTTGTCACCTCATCAGCAATCCTTTGGAGCTTACCGCTTGAATTATGAGAGACAGATGGAGTATTTCCTGAGCTTGACATAGTTGAAATTCTAAGAAGGAAGAAGTACAAAATGGTGATAAAAATCTAAGATAATGACTCTCTTGACGAAGTATGGATAATGAGCAAGTGTTGTGGAGAACACCTTATGGGGTACGGTATTTATAAAGAAGTGTAGGGATACGTGAAGGCCAAAATATCTCAGGAAATGTGAATAAGCTCAAAGCCATGACATCATGACCAACAATCGCAGTCCTCAAATGTCAAGGATTAATTATTGTTGAGCCTTTCAAATCCATAAGGCTTCTTAGGAAAATTGCATGATTTTGGCTTAACTAATCACCTCTAATAAAACATGTTGGGTGAAATATATAGAGGGGATTCAACAAAAAGTTAGGTAATCCCAACATGAAATACTTGCAACATACGAAATGCAGCATAAGTGAGAGATGTAGCTCACTTAGGACGAGCAGAAGCCGCCTTGAGAGAACAATCATATGGACTATGTACTCTCTTTGCTCTTCTACGATGAGAGTGAGGGGACAAATGTTGATAGTAGAATATAGCTATTGGTCCACTCGGTCCTCTGGGCTTCGAAACCTAAGAACACTAATAGGCTCAAAGAGGGCTAACTACTTACAATGCCCGAACTCCTAAAAAGGTAGGGTGACTCAGGGCTCCATTAAGGGAAATGGCATAGAATCTCCCTAGAGACCCTCACTTCGGCTAGGTTAGCCAAGTTTGTCCATAGCAACCCCACGAGATGAGCAAGACAACCTCATGATCTTTAGACAAAGAAAGTACTCCAATCACACATCGTGATTGAAGGGAACATGATCAGTTCAGCCGCACTCTACAGAGTCGCAGCTCTTCAGCTCGGGTGTCCCTGTCACCTCGAGTACTAGGTTAGTTGCCAGGAAGAAGTCCACTCTAGTATGACCCTAAACACTATAAACTCTAACTTAAGTATTGGAGTGGCCGCATCAGGTAACTCCCGACGTCCTGTAATAGCTCTTTTTATATTTGCAAGAGCCATCTTTATCGGTGAAATTAGCTTGTGCAATAAGAACTATTAAAAAAATTTATTTTTTAGACAATGTGTCTAATAAGAATATAACCCTAAAAAAGAGTTTAGAAAGAAACTCTAAAGAATATCTTAAAACAAATCTAAATACCTAAAGAAATATCTATCTTTGCTTTCAATAAATACATAACTTTATTTTTTATTTTATTTGTTCTGTGGGTGCATAAAATAAATTCGAATCCTATGCACCCAAGAAATTTCATATTTTTTAGTTAAAATGCTCTTTAACTCCTCTTTAAAGCTTCAGTTTTATAATTATTTTAATTTTTAAGTTTTTTTTTTCTTTTTCTATTTTTTAAATTCATTTCTAAAGCTAGAGTATTGTTGTTTTACTTAAATAGACGAGTGGATTTTCAAGAAGAATGTAACAAGAGTTATGGTTTATGGTCAACAAGATTTGATATAAAAGTTCCTAACTTATAGGTTCTTATATAAATTATTAATGATTTTGTTAGATTTTGCATTCAGTATTACTAATTAACATTTTCTATCTTACAACTTTTCTTTTATATGTTTGACTATATTCTTTCACCTTTATTGCATTCAATAAAATATATAATTAATGATTGATCTTTAAGTGCAATCTAATGCTTTATTATTATTTGTAAATTTTGCATTGGCAGTTGCTTATTCATGTAATTATTGAGTATATAAATAACTAAAAAAATAATTTTAATTGAAAAATGTTTTTCACGTAAATTTTCTTAGTGTTCTTGTTGCTAAAAATTATACATTTTTTTTATTCTTTCACAACACAATATTTTATTGTTGTAAAGTAAATGATGTTGGGAAAGATTAAAGTGCAAACAAAGTAAAGTTTGTCTTAAGAATTTATTTTGTTTTAGGTATAAGTGCATTTTTGGTAACTAACTTTTTTTTTTTTACCTGTTAGAAAAGGTTATACCTAGGGTTGCGCACAAATCGATTTGGTTTGGATTTTAAAACCATAATTTATGGTTCTTTTTTAATCCTAAAAAAACTATTAAATAACAGTTTAATTTAATTTAGATAACAAATTAAATCAATATTCTAATTAAAGAATCCATTTGTTCCAATCTTGTATGTACATTTATACATATATTCAAACATTTAAGACTGAAATAAAAAGACTGATATAAAGGTAATTGATACTTACTAAATATAGACATAAACCAATTACTTATAGAATGAGGTTACAGGTAAAGATTGATAGAAACATAATCAACATCATTGTAGCAAAAAGGAAAAAAAATGAACAAATAGATGTATAATTATAAATTTATATTATTATTCAATTGTTATAATTTTTAGAGGAACCAAAAAGAAAAAAAATAATACTATCAAAGAAAAACAAAAAAAGAAAAAAAAAATACAAAACTCAAACAACAAATCATAAAAGTATTTTGTAAAACCATTACAACCATATTCACCATATAATAAATAAAATACCATAAATATAATGCAAACTAAAATAAATAAACAAAGAGAGAATAGTAATTAAAAACATTAATGAAGGGGTATTTTGTAAATAAGTGTATCTTTCAAAAGATACAATAGTAGCTGGAATGTTTAAAAACATATTGTAACCACTTCCTTTCTCCTTTTTCTCTTACGTTACAGGACATCATCCTTCCTTCTCTCATCAATCTTCACGAAATCTTGACAATCTTTAATAGAATACTACGGGAAGTAACTTCTTCTGCCTTTTTTTCTCTTTGTGTTTATTGTTTCCAATGAGGAAACAAGGACGATGAATGTATTCGAATGTTTACAACGAGTTTCCAAGGGAGGAAAAACGAGCGTAGGTGTATTTGAGGAGGAATTTACAGAACAAGAGAAAGAGAAGATTGTATTAGGAAGAATAACGAATGTTTAACATAATCTATATCAAGGTAATAGGGTTATTCTATGAAATGTTTCATCTTTTCTTGTAAGATTTGTTGAAACTAATGTATAGGCATATGGAGAAAGGTTGGCAATTATTTTATTTTTTTCTTTTTGTGTTTTGATGTTGGGAACAAAGATAAGTTGGCAATTTGCAAAGTGTCGCAAGAAATACTGTGTTTATGTTCAACACGACTAAGTCCATAATTTGTGTACTTACTTTTGTTGAACATGTAACATGTTGTTTCACATTATGTAGGTTTTGTTTTCAACATGACTAGATACCCAAGTCAAGTTTGTGTTCTTATAGAGTCATGTAACGTGTGTTTTCTAAGTTTTTGAAGGTTCTATTATGCACACAAGTGAGTACACAAGCGTGTTGAGACCCATGTTGAGAACAATGGCTGAAAAGTCCATAAAAATTATGTTTTTGTTCTCCACACAAGTAAGTACATGAGTGGTGTACTTACCGATGTAGAAGTACACGAGTGAGAACACAAGCGTTGGCTTTTTGTCAACTCGTGTTTTCTTTGTTATAGACATTTGGAACTTATTTTAATTCATTTATAAGGGTTTAAAATCACTTTAAAACCTTAGAAACCAAACACTAAATAAATTATCTATTTTTTCCTTTTTTTTCAAACTTAAATCCTTATCTCTAAACTAAATGTGCATTTAAGCATAGATAACATTTGGGGTGGAGCGAAAGCTATATGAAGTATGACTTATAGATGACATTTGGCTGTAGATGATTCTAAATTATTTATTTAACTTGTAACTTAGGTCTACAAGGTTTTAGAGTTTCATGACAAGTATACTTTTTAGGTACGTGTATTACCTTATGTATTGCTTATGCATGTTAGGGTAATTTAATAAAATGAATAATAACATATCGGAAAATAATTATGGTGTGTTGCATGTGTTTAGATGTAGTTAATGGATCAGGAGTACCGGTAATGTCAACATGTCAACCCAGTGCTCTTTAAGTGACATTGTCCCCAGTAGAGTCACACTTCGAGATGATTACGAGTAGATCTAGGATAAACTCTTGGATTCATAGATTCTTGGATGTTGGGGATTAACCGACATCATATTTATATCTAATATATATAAAAGTGTGTTGTCAAAGTACTAAGTTATTCATGTGCTCATTATTGGACCTAAAGTAAAGATAATAATTTGGTTGTTTGTTGCATCAGAATTAAGGATTGCATATGATTTATTTGTGTATATTTATGCTTTTGTGCTTGTGGTAGTACTATACTGTGCTTCAACTCACTCTTTTCTCTTTTTCATTTTCAGGTAGCACTCTTGTTATGTTTGATCTTTCTAGTTATCACATGGTTGTGAACCATGGAAAGACACAAGTGATAATAACTATCCTTCTAGCGAATAGATAGTGTGACAAGCTTTGAAATTATAGATGCCTTATGTTGTCCATAATTTTATCATAGGGTTGTTGTATCTAGTTGTTGGTTAGGGCATATAGACCCACTTTCCTTAAGTGTTTATGTTATTTGTATGATAGATGGACTCCTTTCTAAGTCATCTCTAGTCATGGTAGATGATTGTTTAGAATAGTATGTTGTGCAAATTTTAAGTAACTCATGTATGATGTTTCCTAACTTATATGTGTTAATAAGAGCTTATGATATTAGGTTATAATTGTGGTATTTAGCCGACTCTAAATCTTTGTGTGTTTACATATTTTATATATATATATATATATATATATGATGGGCTAAGAAGGCCTTAATAATTAGGGCGTTACAATAAATGTCATGATGAAATTATAAAAAATTAAAATATATGACTTTTAATCAATTATTATAAAAAAACATTAGAGGTATATAAGTAAAGTATTATTATTATTATTATTATATATTTTTTAAAATAGTTAGATTTGTTTTTATGGATTTGTATCATAAATTTACAAATTTGAGCAGGTGGAAAATTTTTAAAACCAAACTGCTTAAATAAATATAATCTATATTATATGTTCGCCTGCCCGTTTGATGGCGGTTGTGGCTGACAGCTAATCTTATTTTCAAATAAAAGGACAACGACTCAAGCAAACTTATATAGTTTAATTCGGCCACTTTGCGGGTTCCAAAAAAATTTGCCGACTTAGGTCTAAACAGTGGCCGCGAATGAAAGGACCCTTCCTCCTTGGTCCTTGCATGACGAAAGGAATAAAGGAGTGCTTATTTGAGCACGAGTCAGACTCGGTCACGGGAAGAAACTTCTTTGGGCAATTGCTTTGCACTAGCTATTATTATTATTACATAACCCATAAATAATATGAAAGGATCCCACCGACCTCTTTTCAAAATTTCTTAAATAATATATAAAATATTATATAAAAATGATGTCACAAATAGTACTTTGAATTTTGGCAAAACTTGCAATCAGATATCTAAACTTTGAAATTGATCAATTTAATATTTAAAAAAACTTGAAGAAAATATTGTTGACATTCACAAAAAATTCTTTTAAGTACTGAATTGATCAATTTTAAAGTTCATACACGTAATTGTATATTTTATCAAATTTTAGGCACCATTGATGACATTAACCCTAATATATATATCAAACTTAACAAACTAAATGTATGTATGTGTGTGTATTAATGGTAGGATAGGTGAAATCGAGTATACATAATTTGTACAAATGAATCTAGTGGGGATGGCAAAATACAAGTTTTAGTTTAGATTTAACTAGAAATTCACAACTTAAACTTGACTCGGATTTGATTAATTTAAAAATTATGAAATGAAATTTGACTTGAAGTGATAATGAATACAATTGAACTCAACATAATCAAGCTCATTTAAATTCGATAAATTTAAATATATAATTTTATTTTGATTATAAGAATAAAATATTTAAATTCAACTCGAATTTGACTAACACTTGAATTCAAATCAAACTTAATTTGCTTGAAAGCATTCAACTAAATATTATAAAATATAAATTTGACTTAATAAATTACTCTAATAACTCATATTTGTGTGGTTTGATTCATTTATATCCGTACTCTACACATAGAAGAATCCATATATGGGAAATTATCAGGACATGCATATATAAACAATTCGATGAAACGACCGGCTTTGTGCATCTTTGCCACCTAATTTTTTCCATTTCAGAAAAGACCAAACTCAAAAGATGGGGCATATGGTTTTGAAATTAACTATTGCTATATGCTCCTATCGTTCAAACTAATAGAATTTAAATTTTCTGGAAATAAATTTCTCTGAAGTTTCTTCTTCGGTCGATTTTTCTCCGTTGAGAAAAGAAAAAGAAAAGGATTGCTTTGGCCCCATCGTCATGTGAATTTGTCAAGAAACGGACACGGACAAGTGACAGTAGAGTGTTCACACTGTATAATTGAGCTCTAAACATGGAATTTAATGCAAGTGAATTTGTCAAATTATGAACGTGGAAGCTTCTTTGATCTCATGTGCTACTAATCAATCATTTAACCATTAAAATAAATATAATAATTAAAAATAACTTTTAATCGTTCTATCATGACTAGATATAGTATGAACAGTTAGATAGTGACGGAATCGGTCCTGTCAAAATTAATGAAGAAACCATAAAATTTTCCAATGAACGTGGACCTACTCCACAATAAGATAAATGAATGGCTTATAGCTTGATCTCACACATCAATGCTATCTTATTTATGTTGGCTTGTGTTGTCATATTAAAATTACTAAATAATTAGACATATATTTTTTTAATAAATAAAGTTTTTTTCACTTAGATTCTTCATTTATAAAGAAAATACACATAATATTTAAGAATTCAGTTCGTCTAAAAATTATGGAGTTCAAGCTTGAACTCCAACTAAGTTTTTTAACGAACTTGACTCATTTACAAATCGAACTTGGGTCAATCTCTATTTCTTAGCTAGCTTAGTCAAACTTTTATTGAGTTTAAAATTTAAGCTCGAAATCGACTATTTTAGATAGCTTGTTTTTTTTCTTCTTTTTTTAATTTAAAAATAATATATAAATACCACTAAATAAAATTAGATTAGTTGTTATAATTATATTTTTATAGATAATAGATTATAAATATAAAATTTATAAATTTACTAATAAGATTGTTCATGAGCCTATCCACAAGTCTATTCGTAAGCCTGTTTACTAGCTTAAATCGAAACTAGTGTAATTTAGATAAATGAACTCTATTCAATCTCTAGCTCATTTTGTTTATAAATCGAGTTCGATCTGAGGTTGAGTAGAATATATCGTAAGTAGCTCAACTCTTTTGTAATCCTAACGTCAAGTGAATGATAAGATGAGTCTAAATAACAAAATGGGTAAATGAAATGTGAGTGTAATCTATTATAAAACTTATCCTGCTTTTATCTTGAAATGCTACCCAATTGGTGCAAGATTTCCTTCGCGGTTTGTTAATATTAGCATGTTGCAATTTAGATCCCTAGTAAACTTTGGCAATTTGAATGTGAAAACCTTGACGAATGTTCTTGAAATTTTAGGTTCATAATACGGGATACTAGGAGATCTTGAGATAAATAAATCAAGCTTATTGTTATTATTTCTTTTAATCCCCTTTTCTTTTTAAAGCTTGATCGTGAGGTTTGCATACAAATTTGTAATTGCAATCATATAGAGTCGGTAAGAGATACAGAACATACATCCAAACTTTGATTAAAAATTTTTCAATGCAAATTCTTTTCCCCTTCTTCATATCGATTGAAAGATTGTGGACTGATAATCCTTCGGGCAGTCAATATACAAAAAGTTACCTCATATTTTTCTTTTGTATAATATATGTAAAAACATTTAATTATAGTTGTTTTTCATAGCAAGTTCTATTAAAAGGCGAATGTGGCTACATGTAATTGTTTGGACTTTAGGTGATAAAAATTATAATTGAGGAATGTCGGATGCTAGATTTATATTGCATTTGACTTTTGCTTTTATTTATTTATTTTTTCTTATTTTGGTATTTCTGTTGACAAACAAAGGATCGGAAGTTTATTTATTCGTTCCCACCCTGCCGCAGATTGCACGCTGTGCCTCCGAGGATGTTTCCTAGGAAATGTGCACTTCTGCTATCAAACAGAGCTTCCTGGAACTTGCTGTTGTAAAAAAGTAAAAAAGTTTTCTTCCACAAAAAGGCCACACAACGTCAATGCCTTGACTGTATATAATAGCAATCATGTGATGGTTTTCATCATAATTCCATTATAAGTACAACAACTCCTTTTCTTCTTCATCATGGATTCAAATTCCACAACTGCACCACCTACAAATAGCCCTTCTTCTAATTTGTCCACAAACTCTCAATCAACCCCATGCAAGCATTGTCAGAAAGTCCTTCGCTCCCTGGCTATCGTACTTATCATATTGCTCACGCTATTTGCATTAACACTTTCCATCGCATGGCACCTCCTCAATCCCCACCTTCCCACGGTGAAAGCCGAATCACTCTCGGCTTCCCGTCTCAACCTATCCGGCTCGGGATTTGGTGCTAAATATGATTTTCAGATTATTATCACTAATCCGAACGAAAAAATTGACCTGTGGATTGACCATTTCAACCTCCGATGTTTTATGAAAAAGCTGTGGTCTCAAGGGTGGGTTTATCAGAACCTCCTGAAGGCATTCTGATCCCACCAGGCATGCATTCCCCGAAGATCAATTTTACTAATGAATTAAACCATAACAAGACAAAGAAAAAAGGGATGGATATGAGCAGGGATTGGAGCGGAGGGGTTATTATTTTCGATATGATAATAAACATTCCGGTGACATTTAGATATGGATCGATTTTGCCTAGCAAGCAAAATCTGGTGACAGTTTCTTGCAAAAATTTGAAAGTTGTGTTGTCATCTCCTCCTGGAGATTTAGGGAATTTACGAGTAGCGACGGACTGTAAAGTTGATTACTAGTTTTACAATGGTTTAATGAAAAAAAAAAAAAAAAAAACTGATCTGTGTTTTACCTCCTCCGTAAATAAGTAATTCGGAAAATGTTCCCTTATATTCTGTAAAAAAAACGTTACCTAGAAGCCACACGTGCCTCACTTGACAAATTGAAAGGAATATTATATGAGCCTCCATGTAGGATCGACTGAACTCCAAAATCACAGAACGAAATCCACTCGGCACCATACCCATTGAGCCTTCTCTCGCAACTCAGCAGACCATCAGACCTTCACCAAACTGAGGCCGACCGTCACCGTCCATCTCTTCTCCAACAACCCAGACCCATAGCTACGTTGCACAAACCCAAACCCAAACCCACGACCACCACGCTGGACCATCGTCCAAGCCAACACCCACCACCGTGAAATCCATCCTCACCATCTTCTTCAACCTTCACCAAATCCGACGCAAGCCCAGACCCACGAGATAAATCAATCAGACCCCATCTCAACCAACTTGAACTCGGCAACCGAACTTGATAAGTCAGCATCGGAAACCAAAATTGAGCCCACTCACCACCCGTTCGTCGTGAACTGTCCCCCCACTCGTCAGGGTCACACGCTGGTCTTCCGAACCAAAACGGACTCACCACCGTACATACTCATCAAGTTCACCGAGTCAAGTCGTGACTCACCACGCCGGCTGCTCGAACATCACCAACCGCCGGTGCTACTGACCTCAACCCATCAACGCAGATCCACATATCCATGCTCCAATCCACGATCACTGAGTGCTCTCATTTGTTTATTTCATATTGTAAGTCTTACTTTGGTCAAATAGTTTAGGCCTTGGCATGTCATGTTGTTAATATATTCATGTAGCGCGTTGGGTGCTATCGTGTTTTGCTGGCTTCTAGATTAATATTATTATTATTATTTTTTTTTTAATGTTTTAGATTTCTGACTTAACTAGTACGTGTGGCTTCTAAATAACAGTATTTATACATAACATAATCTCGGTTCGGTTGTTTGTAAATATATATATATATATATAAATATATATAAATCTGCTATTTGTAAAAGAGGTGGAACAATGGTTTTTTTTTAATTAACTCTTTTATTTTAGATTAATATTATTATTATTTTTTAATGGTTTAGATTTCTGACTTAACTAGTACTACATAACATAATCTCGGTTCGGTTGTTTGTAAAAAAAAAAAAAAAAATAAATCTGCTATATGTAAAAGAGGTGAAACAACGGTTTTTTTTAATTAACTCTTTTATTTTACCAATTGAATTACGAACATATATATATATATATATATTTCTCTCAATTCCTTTTTCTTTTCCATTTTAAGCTTTTAAAATACTGTTAGGTGTAATTAATGGTTAAAATTAAAATAAAAATTGATGCTATAATAGTGTCATAAAATATTTTTTAATTTTTTAAAATATCTCAATTACTAATTTATAAATTAAAATTAAAAGAAGCAAAATTAAGGTACTCAAATCGTGGAATTATATTATTGCTGGTCCGTCGGCCTTCGTGTTTGCTACTACTTGCGAAAATATTATATTATGTGCATGACAATTGACTAGTACGTCGATAATGGGATTATATTGATTATTGCATTTTCGTCTTAATTAGTATTTTTTTTTTCTAGGTACGCAAAGACAAGCACAGAGCAGCGGAATTAATAATAATATAATAATAATAATAATAATTGTGGTTCCAAATAAAGGGCTGTGAATAAGTCCCCACGCGCCCAAAAAAAAAAAAAAAAAAAAAAAAAAGAGAGAATAAGTCCTCACACGCTTCTTACTTCAGAGAAATTATTATTATTTCCCAATTGAATTACATTAATAGTCAAACATTGTTCATGATGGACGTAAAAGCATAATCTTCATTCTCATCCATATTCATGTAAAGTACACTCTAATCAAAGTAGTTTGGTGGTGAGAGAATAGGCTTTAACCATTAATTATAAAAGCAGATTTGATCTTGAAAAGCAAAGCCATTCAATCTGCTATTTTATCAACATTTATACAAACAAAAAGAAACCTAAATTAAACATCGTCCAAGGAATTTAACAATTTAACACTTCTCAATTTTTGGCTAAATATCGCATCTAATACTTGAACTTTGTCAATTTATGCAACCAACTACTTAAAATTTAAAAGTATTAATTTACTATCTATGAATTTTCGAATTCATTCATTGTATTTGAATAACGTAGTTATTGCAAAAATAAGTAAACTTGATCAGATGAAAACAATGACAAATAGTTACCTAGCAAAATGAGACAAAAATTGATTAGTATGAGTTTTGTGAATTTTTGACCCTATCTTGAACGACACGAGTTAAGGGGAAGAAGTTAGCACTTTAAGTGTTGAGCTATGTAGTTTTTAGGGCAAATTCCTTCGTTTAAGCTCTCAAACGGACAATTTTATTATTTTTGGCAAATTTTAATTTTGTTATAACTTATTATAGACAACTCTATTTTTAATGCCGTTCATGTGCTTTTTGTCCTTAAGTTTTAGGATTTTTTTTTTTGGTAGTTTTTGTCATGCCCTGATGGATACCCTAAACATGACAGCCTACCGTACACAATATTATAGCCTAAGAATGATTATCTTAGTCATGCAAAGACTTCCATATCATGCACAAGGCGTACATCACAACTAAGGAAATGCGTCCGAGCAATGCAATTTACATTGATAACATTTAAGTACAAGGCAAGAGAAATACTTATCATTAAATATGAATAAGGTCAATTACAATTCTGAGAGGTATATCCCTCCTAATATCTTCAAGTCGATATAAATACATTTCTTAGTCCTCTCCATATCTAACCAGAATCGAATTATTAAAATAATTAATATTGCAATTACTATATTTATTTTAATGGTTAGATGGTTGACCGAATGATCTCGTCGATGGGACTGTATAAACTCGTTTTGTTGGCTTTCTCAACCATAACCATAGTATCAATTTCATTTCTCATAATTATCATAGGTTACCCCTATAACTTAATATCCCAAAATTACCCCAGTGTCTAGCATAACAACACATGATATATCCTACTGCCCAAAATATTATGACATCCTTATATAGTTGTACCTAACAAATCACATATCGCATCTTATTTCCTTTTCCATTGCATCTCAATAACCATGGGTATACCCAATCTTAGGTAAGCTATCAACCGACCTTTTTCACTACAATAATAATTCCAACCATCAGCATCAATCCATGGTTAAATAATGACATTCAATAATCGATACTCATCCAAATCACATCTCTAAGCACATCGCTACACAACATAAAATAATAAAAATACTTTATACTGCAACAAATCATGTAGTATTCAATTAGCAGTTTTGATGTAACTCGCATGACAATTACACCTTTAAAAAAACAAACAACATACGTGCATATATATAAATATAATTAACTATACTTACCTCAATGCCAAAAATTGGTCTAGCTAGCTGAAGATCTCACTTGATCCTCTAATCTATCTTCATGACCTTTTTTGGAGAAATAGAAGAAACAGAGAATCGATAAAGTACAAGAGATAGAGAACTGAAAGTTATTTTTCTTTTCATGGCGATGAAGGTTTTCTTTTAGAGAAGGGGATGTAGAGGTTGTAATATTCATCTATTTTTTTTGAAAAATTTTTCCAAAAAATAAATTAAATTCTATTATTATTATTATTATTATTGTTGTTGTTGTTGTTGTTGTTGTTATTGTTATACGGGTGTTACACATGCAATTTGAACATTCTCACTTTTAATAATTCACCTTTTTCAGTAGTAGTATTTTTGTTGGTAACGGCAAGACGTTCGTTAGCCCTGAGTGTATAGTCAAAATCCATACCTCCAAGTAAAATGGTGACATGTTTCTCACAATTAATGAATTTCACAGTTTTGTGAATAGATGAGTTCAATGAAAAGTCATAATTGGCTAAATAAAATAATTATTTTAATTGGGTTTTTATGAGATACCTAACACATCATCAATATATAATCTTTGAAAAAAAAATAGAAATATTATCCTCTAAAATAATAATAAATATTGATAAGATAATTCTACCAATAATGCTTTGGTTTGCTAAAAATAAATTGAATAAGTAAATAAAGATTCACTCTTATCTCAAAATTTTTAATGAGATATTTGAGATCGGTTTATATTTAATGTAATTAAATTTATAGGAATGTTTCATTCATTTCCACATATGAGTATCCTTTTATATCAATTTTACAGCATATTATAGAAAGTCAAAATGTTCTAATTTTGTTTAATTGGACTTATATCAAGAAGTCATATAGGAAACTATTTAGAATAATTAGTTAAATGATCTAACTTATTCATACAGCCAGAAGAGCAAATTAGGAAACTATCAAATTAATCGAATCACTGTAAATGGAAGAACCCAATTCCAATTTTTTTCCATGATCATCAGGATATAGCGTCAACGAGGAATCAATTAATATATATCATTTAAAAACTTGAGGTTGCTTTTATTACTCAGCCTGTCAGAAATCTGAATCCATGGAACATTTGTTGGAAATCAAGTTATGAACATTTGAATTATTTCAATCCATCGCCATCTATAGCCACGAACCGAGATCACAGAGGCAAAGGGCGAATTCCATGAAATTTACCTGTAATTTCGCAGCCAGACCAAACTTAGCGGACAAAAGATCAGGGAATAGTGAATAAAACTAAACAAGTGCAGCACGGTACCTGAATTTGTAAAGAAGATTAATTTCTTTGGGAGTGTTTTGACCTTCATGTCCAGAAAAATATCAGTTCTTTTGATTTTTCTTTTAATAATGAAATATGAGGTTAGATATAATGAGAAAACTCTTACCACTTAGATCGGTGACCTCAACTCTTTTTATAACCTTTATTATATTCTGTAACTCATTAGGTTTCTACATATTAAGTCATGTGCTTATAAGTCATAAAAATGAGTTTTAAAAGTCTTACCTATCAACAATAATAGAATAATTACTTTTATTTAAAAATTTTATCCATTAACTCAATTAGATGGTTTATAATATACAATTAATTAATATATTGGTTCATAAAATTATAACAAAAACAAGACCCAATAAAGAAGTTTCTTCCCTTCTTTTCTAATTAGTTTTTGCCAATTAATAGTATTTAATTATATGAAAAAATTTGTTAGTACTAACATGTTTGGTATTTAAATGAATGATAAGTAAATTTTAATATAATTTTATAAAATATAGTGATAGTGAATTTTATTTTCTAGAAAAAATACTATTTATATGTTAAAATTTTATTTATGCTTGTTTACACACAGACGAGCTTTCCATGAAATGCGGACCATATCGACCGGATCCATTGTAATGGACTTCCCATGCGATGCAATTATTATTATTTGCTAATTGCTATCTCATATGGGACCCGATTTTAAGGAATGGATGGCTGTGGTCTCTTGATCCTCTTGTATGAGCCTTTCTTACCATTTTCTTGACTTGGTACAGCATACATAGTAAATGCGTGGAAATAGCCTGGAACATAGAACGAACAAAAATGAAACGAAATAGAACTAACATAGGAATGGCAAATTTTTACCATATTTGAAACTATTTATAGTATTTTTAATTTTATTTCTATATTATATTTAAAATATTGAATATACTATATTTATTAAAAATGATCTTAATTTCTAATCCTATGAATAATCATAAGAAAGATGGAATCGAATACCTATTTAATTAGAATTATTGTGGTTTTTGCTTCTAAAACATTTTTAAACTGACAGGATACCGAATCTCACATCATAGACCTGTTTTCATCCATTGTTACATCTTTAGCATGGTATCTATTTAAACTTTTACACCATATGATTGGATTATTTAGTCCATTATTTAACCTTTGAGATGATTATAACAATTTATATAAGAATTTTAAGGGTTAAAATCATTTTATGGGTAAAAAGAAATAAATAATTAACAATGAGAGAGATGGAAAGGTAAATGGCGTAAATTATAAATTATGAAAAATCAAGAAGCCACTCCCAATGGTTTTCATTATAAACCTAGACTCTTGCCAAGTTTGTTTAACCTACTAATTTTTCTCATGTATATTGTTTTGATTTAGTAGATCCTTTGTGTGCATTTTATTTTATTTAATCGTACTAGGTTGTAATTTAAAAGTTACAAAAAATTTGTTTTATTCTGGCCCCTTTGGAAGATAAATGGTATACGATAAAAATATATAATTTGATCGCTCGAATAATTTGACAATTAAAATGCCAACCATATAAGTTATCCAAAAATAAGAAGAAAATTTACAAAACCAAAGAAAGAATGAAAAGGACGTACAAATAGAATTTACATTAGACCTATTCAAGGAACAGCCGAAATAGTTTAGTCGATGCATGTAGGCCTCCGCTCAAACCCGCTTGGTCACGAGCCTGGTGAGGTCAAGCCCA
The DNA here is from genome assembly GCA_024138025.1 of Combretum micranthum. NCBI lineage: Eukaryota > Viridiplantae > Streptophyta > Magnoliopsida > Myrtales > Combretaceae > Combretum > Combretum micranthum. Next base: position 95,952 of record JAMXBD010003298.1, read on the forward strand.
AGAGCTGTCAAGTCTAGGGTGGACTGGATTGATTCCGGACTTACCATCAGCTTAGGTCACGGCTTGTTGAACCGGCCCAATTTTTTTTTCAATTAAAAAATAACGTCTAATGAGAAAAGGAAAATTAAAAAAAATAAAGATGCAATTAAAAATTAAAAATAAAATTAAATAAAAAATATTTAACTAAATATACAATTGAGCCTAAGAAAAATATTCTTTTGCCCATTTATTGAAAAAAATATTCAATGTGTGCATTTATTTATATAAGACCGCACCTACTTTTAGCTGTGACATTAGTAATGTGGGACTTCAAAACACTTAACACACAAACAACTTATAGAAAGATAAAAAGATGTCTTACAATGTTAAAATATAAGAAACTTTATTTAGAAATGTATAAATTCAACGGGACAACTTTTTATCATATTTACTACATTTAATATTGTGAATAGTAATAAATTTTTATTATTCATGTGGAAAATAGTTAAACATTCTTTTCCTATTTTAATTTTTTTTTTAATTTTCCATTTCCTCTTTTTTTTTTTGTTTTTGTTTTTTGTTTTTTTTTTTTTTGGATGACTTGGCTACCCAGTGGGTCACACAAGTCGAAGGTCAGGCATGGCAACTCGCCGAGTCTTCAGATGGGTCATCACCTATACAATCACTACTAAATTGAGGTAAGGATGAGAAAGACCTTAGGATAAAGACGGTTTAAGGTAAATTATAAGATTTGTGCTAACTAAGAAATTTAACGAAGAAAATGTTGATGGATTATCTAAGGTCATTTATTAAGATGCAAACTAGAAAAGAAATAGATATTTTAATACTTTATTTATTCATGGGTAGATGTAAAATTTGGTGTTTGAATATTGTAAGAAAATTCAATTTAGTATGTGAAATTTGAAGTGATCAATTTAACTAATAAGCATACAAGGATAAAATACAAGCCCAGACATCTAGAATAATATGCTTAGTAGGAATTCAAATTTAATTAGTCTTACAATAGCTTCTAGCTCATACACAAATTGAAAAAAAAAAAAACATAATTACAATATCATAGATCTAACAAATAGATATTATATAAATAGATGGAGGAAGAATGAATGGGGTCACCTTGGTTCATTTTGGTTGAACTCATTCTTGAGTTTCTAGAACCACTGGTAGCTCAAAGCTAATAAGTCATCCCTTAATTTACCTCACATAAAACAAACACAAAACATATATAGATTTAGTTCTCAAATTTACAAATCTTAAACACAAACATTATCTTATGAACCCTAATTGATTCACTGACATTGCAAAGCATTATGTTCAAGATTCAAACATGTAAGGATGGGAACATTACCTTCAAGGTCGTCACTACTAACTTCTTGCTCATCTGCTGGCAAGAAAGTCTTTTTCTTGAGAGGTTCTCAAACACCCTTTTTCAGATCTAGGGTTTTCTCTTTTAGAAAAGGAAGAAACAGACAAGTGAGGAGTAGATGTTATTATTTTTTTTTGTAATACCGATGGTCTATTTGTATTGGTCTTTTGTGTACGTTGAATGTAGAAATTTTTAAAATCTTGATACAGTGTTAGATTCAATAAAGTGATGGGCCGAGATTTTTGAGTACCTGGACTTGGTCTTATTTTTAGCTTATAATCATAAACCTAACAATTCGGTGCTCCTACTGAGTTTTGATTTTCATTCCAATGGTGGATGCCACTTAGGGAGTTCTTTTGTTGAATGCGGAAGTGTCATTGCATACTAAACAAATTAAGGACTTAGGTGACAAAATCAATACAATGCAATCAAGACTAACAGTAATGGATGAACAGGTTAATAATGTGGATGATAATTTGCATTTTATGGTACAATACATACAAAAATAGATGGAAAAATATAAGTGTGAGAACAAGGCATAAATGATGTACAGGGAATTAATTTGCCTTCATCATCTTCTCATGAACACAATAGGGATTCATTATCTGACATGAAGGGCATCAAGTTGGAATTGCCACATTTTTCAGGAGAAAATCCAAGAAGTTAGATTTTTGAGGCTACTCAATTTTTTGAGTTTCATCAAGTGCCAATTGCGGGTAGAGTACGGTTGGCTTCTGTTGCCATGGAAGGTGATTCTTCGGATTGGTTCCAATGGATGACTAGAAATGACTTGATTTCTACCTGGTTTTCTTTTATTTTGGCAGTGGAAATGCGATTTGGTCCATCTATATTCGAAGATCTTCATGGTTAACTTTCCAAGTTAACTCAAGAGGGCAGTGTGGCTAACTATCAATTACAGCTTTGTAATCGGGTTATAGGTTTATCGAAAGCTTTTTAATAAGCTGTTTTATCGAGCTTAAAACCTGTGTTGCAACAAGAGGTTTTATCTTTTAAACCTTCTTCTTTATTAGAATCAATTAGCCTATCCAAATTGCAAGAACACAAGTTGAGTTACTTCATGAATGTGAATACTAAAAGTGCTTCTTTTGTATCCTCGAGTAAATTAGTGTGTATATTCCCTAGTAATTGTTCTAAGGTGCATTCACTTAGTCCCACTATGGTTACTTAACCATCTGGATTATCCACTGATAAATCTGCTAAGAAGCCTTTATTTGTTAAGAAGATGACTCCGGCTGAATTAGCTATAAGGAGTAACAAGGGATTATGTTATAATTGTGATGATAAATATCACAAAGGCTATGTTTGTAAATCTAATTTTTACTCATGATTCATCCTAAGGATGATGATGATAAGTTTCTTGATTTTCCTGAATATGAGGGTATCTGAAATGATTCTTATGATGAAGGTAATCTAGTGAAGAAGGCTGAGATCAATTATCAAGCTCTATATGAAGCAATTGTGCCAAAAACTTTATGCATTCAAGGACAAGTGAAGGGAGTCACATTAAATGTTCTAATTGATTCTGGTAGTACTCACAACTTTATTTAAGAGAGTGTAGCTCTTAAACTGAAAATCCTTATTGAATTATACCTCAGTTTTCATTACTAATTGGTAATGGGGATAAGCTAGTTTTGTACTGGTTTATGTAGAAATCTGCCTTTGGTTTTACAAGGAGTCACATTTTCAGTCGACTTCTACATATTACCAATTCAATGAGTGAAATTAGTGTTGGGAATTCAATGGCTGACCACTCTAGGACTTGTTACATTAGATTATAGCAAACTAACGATGAAATTTAATTGGAACAACAGGGCTCTATGTTTAATTGGATCAACCGATATAGCTTGCAAAGAAATTTCATCTAAGCAGCTTTGGAACATGAGGAAGTCGGATACATTGGCTTATTATTTTAATATTGTGGCTCAAGTGGATATTTCACCATTGTGTACCGCGAATAACGATGCTTTAGATGCATTGTCAGGCATATTCAATGATGTGTTCGTGACTCTATCATCACTGCCACCACTTTGAGATGTACAACATCATATACATTTAAAGATAGACAGGCAAGCTATTAATGTTAGACCATATCGGTATCGATACTTTTAGAAGATTGAAATTGAAAATTTGGTTTAAGAAATACTGGAGTAAGGGGTCATTCGACCAAGTACTAGTCTTTTTTCTTTGCCAATATTGTTGGTAAAAAAAAAAGATGGATCTTGGAGGTTTTATGTTGATTATTGAGCTTTGAACCAAGCTAATGCTCAAGACAAGTTTTTGATTCCCATAATTAACGAGTTATTCGATGAATTGGGAGGAGCCGCAATATTTTCTAAGATGGATTTATAGGTAAGATACCATCAAATCCAGATGTTTCCAGATGATATTCCTCAAATTGCTTTTAGGACACATGAAGGCCACTACAAATTTATAGCCATGCCTTTTGGTTTATCTAACGCCCCTTCTACATTTTCAGGCCATTATGAATACCATCTTTTGGTTATATTTAAGGAAGTTCATCATTTTTTTTAATTACGGTAGATCGATGGAAGACCATTTAGTTCATGTAAAAAAGGCTCTTCACTATTTACGTGAGCATACATTTTTCCTTAAGATATCCAAGTGTTCTTTTGGCCAAGATAAAATTTAGTATATGGGCCATATTGTATCAGCTGGGATAGTAGGCCCTGTACCAAATAAGCTCAAAGCAATTACATGTGGCCTCAACCTATTAATGCAAAGTAGTTGAGAGGTTTTTTAAGCATAACGGGCTATTATCGTAGATTTGTTAAAGATTATGCTAAAATTGCATCTCTTCTTACTAACCTGCTCATGAAGGAAAGATTTTCATGGGATTCTACCACTCAAATTGCTTTTGAACAATTAAAACAGGTATTGATCACAACACCAATTTTGGCTTTGCCCAACTTTGCAAAGACATTTATTGTTGAAACTAATGCCTCAGATTAGGCATGGGGGCTATTTTGCACCAATACAATCACCCCATAGCTTATTTTAGCAAGAAATTCACATTGAAGTTGCAAAAGGCAAGTACCTATGTTATGGAGTTAGTAGCTATTGTGGAAGCAGTCAGAAAATGGCGTCAATATCTTTTGGAACGTCATTTCATTATTAGAACTGACTAGAAAAGTTTCAAGGAAATATTAACATAGATTATTGAAACTCTAAAACAACAACAACTATTAATCAAGCTTTTAAGCTATGACTATGAAATTTAGTACAAGCTAAGGGTAGAACATCGCGTAGCAGACTCATTGTCAATGATGTTTTCTGAGGAGTCATTGTATTAGCACCAACCATTCTTCATTTGATTTTTCGACTGTTTTGAAACAGACACTTTCTAAAGATGCTCAATTTTTAACTCTGGTAAACCAACTGTAGAGAGGTTATTCTATTCCTTGGCCATTGGTTTACAAGGATGACTTGTTGTGGTTAGGATCTCGAATATTCTCTTTGGCTAATTCCACTATTATTCCAATTTTGTTAATGGAATTCCATTATACCCCAACTGGTGATCATTTAGGGGTGTTAAAGACATATAAGAGACTATCCCTTTCATTTTTTTGAAAAGGAATGAAGATTGATGTTGTAGATTTTATTAAAAAATGTCATGTATGCCAGCAAGCGAAGTATTTGACTTTAGCTCCACATGGTTTACCATAACCATTTCCAATTCCACATAAGGTGTTTAAAGACATTTCCATGGATTTCATTACTACTCTACCAGTTTCTCATGGGTTTTTAGTTATTTTGGTCATCGTTCATTGTTTAACTAAATATTGCCATTTTGGCCTTTGAGTGCTAATTACACAGCTATCTTAGTAGCTAAACTGCTTGTAGACATTTTGGTCAAGCTTGATGGAATTCCACGCTCTATCTTTTGTGATAGAGATCATGTCTTTGTTAGCAAGTTTTGGAATGAGTTATTAAACTTAATGGAATTAAGCTACGGATGAGTTTTGCTTATCATCCATAGACCGATGGCCAGTCGGACGTCGTCAATAGGTATTTAGAGCATTACTTATGCTCTTTTGTTATGGATGTTCCTAAGGATTAGCTAAAATTTTTACCATAGGTTGAATTTTCATTGAATACAAGCTTTCATAGTAGTACAGGCTTAACTTTGTTTCAGGCTTTGTATGGACGAGAACCACCTCATATCCCAAATTATGTTAGAGGATTGAGTTTTGTTGAGGCTATAGATGCTGAGTTAACATCTAGAGATGAGATTTTAAAAGTTTTGAAGACCAATGTACTTAACGCTCAACAGGTTATGAAGTCTACAGCTGATAGTAATGAGGTCGATAAGGATTTTCAAGTTGAAGACTATGTGTGTGTTAAGTTGTAGCCTTATAGGCAATCATCAGTTACGAATAGGCCATCTCAAAAATTGGCTAGAAGATATTATGGACCTTTTTAGATTTTGAAGGAATTTAGCTCAGTAGCCTACAAACTAAAGCTAGCTGAAGAGTCATGAATTCACCTTGTTTTTCATGTTTATCTACTTAAGGAATCACAAGGCATACAAGATCAGACAATTTCGCTACCTACAGAAGCTTTAGGTGATTACCCTATTATTAAACCTTTACATATTTGTCTCAACGTGCCTTTTCAAGGAGAGGAAAGATCATTCCACGAATTCAGTATGAATCTTTCATGCTAGAGGATGTTGTTTGGATCGATCTAAACGAGTTTTAAACTGATTATCCAACTTTTGACCTTAGGGACAAGGTCGATTTTTTAAAGGAGAAGGAAATTGATAAGCATACAAAGATAAAATACAAGCCCAGACTTCTGGAATAATATGTTCAATAAGAATTCATATTTGACCAGTTTTGTCACGCCTTAATGGGTACTCTACACGTGACAACCCGCCATACATAATATTAAAACTTAAGAATGACTACCTCAGTCATTCGAAAGCTTTCATATCGGTACAAGGCGTACATTCACATCAAAGGGAAACCGGTGGAGTAATGCATTTTAAGATATTGGCAGCGGAACATGCAAAATAACACTTAATATATTTCATTAAAATATAAAGTCTTACAACTTCTAAGGGGCATTCTCCCAATAATTTCCATAGTAACATAGTCTCGATATGAAGATTAACTAAAGCTAGAAGAGTTTTAAGGAAATCTAGTCTAAGACTTCAAAACAAAGTTCTTCCAAAAACTTCCCAAAATAAGGATTCTACCTGGATGATCAAGATGGTCTCAGGTACAAAATAACGATCCTGCAATATCAAAAGTCTATAGAGGTATAAGCATAACTAGCTTAGTGAGATATTCCTTACGCAAAAATACTCATAAAAGGTAATCAACCAAGTTCATTAATCAAGCATATGAAATGCAACAACTATATGATTAAACATTACATATGACTATCTGGTTTCGTATATATGATGGATTTATCCCTCCATCGGTGGTTAGGGAATGATTTGAATTGGGCTCCAAACGACCTCCTTAAAAGTTTGCAGAGTCTTGGGGTTCTAACGAACCGTACTACTAATCCCCGGGCTTTTCTTACCCAAAGCGATCTATTCAGCTCGGCTACAACTTGAGGCCATATTCCCTGAACGTCCTAAATCCTCAAGATAGCTAGGCAGCTTACCTTTCCGGTCTCATGCTGAGGAGTAGTAGCAAAAATGCCAAATGATATTCTAAGTGATATGCATGAGCAATTTATTTATGGAGAATCAAATCCAACATTAATTTATTTAAAGCGATCAAATAATAATTGCGCACATAGCAATACATACATAGAAACAATTATATCAATCAAAGATTGGGTTCCGATATACTTATCGTTCATTGATCGCACATAACAATTCATATACATAATTCCCATGATAACCCGTATGCATATCAATTTTATTTTTTCCTAACATCTAGTGCTCTATTCTACAAGCACATGCGCGAATACATAAACGTAAAGGAAACTCACTCGTCCATAGCGATCTTCTATGAGTCAAAGTAATCCTCGGAGAAGAGAAGATCTTGATCCTCAACACCTAAACAAAAAAAAAAAAAATACCTGAAATGAGTATTTCATCCAAGATCTACTCAAATTCTCTAATTCTATCTTGTTGAATTGTCAAAATTCGCATGAATAGAGATTCCAACTTAAAATGACCATAACTTGCTTATTTTAACTCGGAATTTCACATATTATATACCGATTTCTACCTACTCGAAAAGATCTATCCATTTCTAAGGTTATTTTTATCAAAAGAAGTCATTTGGTTTTCGGAATAGTGACATAGAGAATTGTTGCGAAAATTATAGATTTCAAAACTCAAGTTTTCAAGCTTTTCTCCATTCAAGAATTCTTGTACAAAAATATAGTTATTTGTATGGTTGAAAAATCCTTTGAATATATATATATACACACACACACTCAAATTATATGCATGAAATTAGTGGTGTTATCTCAACAATGGTTTTTGTAAAACAATATGTCTTAAAAGTGAGATTATGCTAAGGCTTGAAAAGAAATTTCTTTTTAGCTTTGTTGGGAAATTTCCTAAATTATCATAAGTGAGTATTTCTTTTTTTTAACTCCATTTCTTAGTTATCGAGAATAATTAAATTTTCAAAAGTAATTTTAGTCTTGTTGAGATTCCTACAACTTTATTCTTAGAGTTTGAAAAATGTAGTTTTTTTTAAAATATTTCTTGGTTATGTGTTCTAAAGTTTTTCTAAAGTTAGATCCACTTTAAATAAATAATATTAATGATCTTATAAGTTATTTATTATTTTTATTTCCTAAGTAAAGCTTATCCTTAGAAAGGTTATTCTTTGATAATTTTGTAAAACTTATCTAAACCTTAGTATGTTGATAAGAACTTTTACATATGAGTTTAAAAAAACTTTTGTTAAACAAGAATTAAGTTAAAGAAACTTTCTTATTTCATTGGATTAAAAAGAGAGTTTGTGATAACTTTATTTTATGTATTCATTGATAAAATCCCATATAATATTATTACTAAAACTTGAGCTAAACTTATCTAACTTTAGAAAATATTTGTTAGGATAAAACTTTAAGTTTCTATGGAAAAATCATTTCTTATGTGACAAAATTTATTTTTAAAGAGAGTTCTTATTTTTATTACTTATGAATACTCCTTTTCATTATGGTTGAGACAATATCAACATGTTCATGAATGAATGAGATTATGTAGATATGAGAAATATAACAATATCACATAATAAGATAAGATATATATATATATATATATAATATAATAAATAAGAGCATAATAATAAAGTCAAGTATTGGGAACCTTAGCTTCATCAAGGTATCCCGGGACTAAAAATAGACTAGTCTCAAAAGGAAAAGAAAAGAAAGGAAAGAAAATTGTTTTGACTTGATAATGACAAGTCTAAGACTAGAAAGACTAGTTTTAAAAATAGCATGAAATAAATAAATAAATTGCCAAGCATAGAAATAAATAAATAACAAGTGAGCTTATATGCTTTAAAGAAATATATATACATAATACTATATAGAAGTTCGATTCGAGCAAATAATAATAACAATAATAACAACAACATAATAACAATAATAACATAATGTAAAATATGAACATGAACATATTGTTGCTTCGTTAACTCTCATGAGTCTAAAAAACATACACTAAGCTTATGCTAAGTTGTATGAACATGATGAGTATGTGAAATAAACTTTACCTAAGGTTATGTATTTGTTGAAGAGGAAAAGAATGAGTTGTGGTAATATGTGGGAAATGGTTTTATGGAGAGAAGAGAGAACTTGGGAGAGAATTTGAGAGAGTGTTTGTGGAGAAATTTTGATAGAGTTTTATTAGGAAATGAATCGTGTGAAAGAATGAAGGAGGAATGGGGTATTTATAGAGTTTTGGAGTAGAAATTAGATGTAATTAAATAAAATGAAAAAGAAAATAAATTGAGAGTGATGAGAGAGAAGGAGTGGACAGTAAGGCCTTGAAGAGGAGAGAAAAATTGATTAATTTTTTTGTTTTGTAATAAAAAGAAGTAATGTATAAAGTGTGATGTGATTAAAGTTGTACGGGGAAGGTAAATTGTAAGATATAGGTATAGTAGAGTGTAAGAATAGAGTGTAAGAAAAAGTAGAGATAGAGAAATAGTAATGAATAGTAGAAATAGTACTATAAATAGTAAACTAGACAATTAAAATACTGATAGTAAAGAAAAAACTCGTAAATGGTCTATATCTGATATTTTTAGTTACCGAAAAATTCTAAAACTGATATTTTTGAAAAACCTTATATTTTTACGAGTCTATTAGTTTTTTTGGATTATTTTCACTATCCAGTGCACTAGAGTATGGTTTTCCGTTCGGATCTAAAAGACACTGGAAATTGCAATATGATATTTTTAAGCTTTCCTATATTATTATAAACCATTTACCATAATTATCTTAATTTCATTGTTTAGGGTTTAAGAACACGGGATCACTGGATCTAGATTCACTAGACTAAACATAGAACTAGGTTAACTTTAGGGTTCTGGTTTGACTTCCGGTTCTAGGGTTTACTTATATTACCAAAAAAATCTAGGGGCTTACAAGTTTTACAGTAGCTCATAAATAGCTCATACACAGATTCAAAAAATAAACACTATTATGATATCACGAATCTAATAGATTGATGTTATATAAATAGATGGAGAAAGCATGAATGGTGTCACCCTGGTTCATTTTGCTTGAACTCATTCTTAAGTTTCTGGAGCCATTAGTAGCTCGAACCCAATAAGTCTTCCCTTAATTACCTCACATAAAAAAAAAAAAAAAAACACAAAACATATAAAGCTTTAGTTCTTAGATTTACAAATCTTAAACACAAATATTATCTTGTGCAAACCCTAATTGATTCACTGATATTGCAAAGTATGGTGTTCAAGATTAAAACATGCAAGGATGGGAACATTACCTTCAGGGTCATGACTACTAACTTCTGCTCATCTACTGGCAAGAAAGTCTTTTTCTCGAGAGGATCTCAAACACTTTTTCAAATCTAAGGTTTTCTCTTTTGGAAAAGGACAAAATAGACAAGTGAGGAGTAGATTTTTTTTTTTTTTTGTAATATCGATGGTCTATCTGGATTAGTCTTTTGTGTACATTGAATGTACACAATTTTTTTAAAATCCTGATATAGTGTTGGATTTAATAAAGTGGTGATCGAGATTTTTGAGTAGCCGACTTGGTCTTATTTTTAGCTTATAATAATAAGCCTAACATTAATACGCAATCAAACTTTTTGTGACTACTTTTATTACCTATTTAATATCATTTATTTTATTTATAGTTATACAAGAGATAGAATACTAATAAATTTTTACTGTTGCCCTTAACATCGTCTAGCAGCAATATGTTGTTTTTGTAATCCTTGTAACTTTTGAAGAAGGATTTGAATTGTAAAAAGGAAATGATAGAATCTACTCAAACAAAGCCTTCTATCATGTATAAATAGGGATATGCAAAAAAAACCAGTGAAATCAAAAAATCAAACCAAAACTAAAAAACCAATATAATGAGAGAGAGCATTTATGAACTAATAAGTGGTGTTCTATAAGAGATTGTACAAGGTTTATTTATCCATGCAATTCCTAAATCTCCATCTGGGAAGATATTGCACAAGAATAATAATGGTTAATCGCAATTTTTGGTTAACTATTATGTCAAATGGTTAAAAAAGAAAAACCAAAAAAATTAACCTAAAATAAATGGTGAATTGTTAAGATGGTTAACCGTTAATAACTGATCGGTTTAGAATCAGGAAATTAAAAACTTGATCTTTATGGACCAATTTAAAAAATGGATTCACGGACCGATTAACAGAACCATGAACACTCCTAGTAAAGGAAAAATAATACATGCATATATAAATATTCTTAACAAAAAAGAGGTAAGATAAATATAATAGTAATAATATACCTATTTTAATTACTATTACCAACCTTAAATCCCAATAAAGAATAACTTATGAGGAAACATCTAAACGATAGGGATTAATTTCATTGGCAGTACTTGAACATTTTCAATTTTGAAAAAATATGCAAAAAAAAAAAAAAAAATTATCCCATAAAAATACCAATTTTTTTTAAGTTGATACCCACTGTACCTTTATATTGGAATCTGAGAAATTCTCAAATGAGAAGTTGATGTGAACATTTTCTCTCTCCTAAAATGCACTTTCTCTCTTCTATTTGACAAATGCATCCTCTCTTTTTGTTTCCTTTTTCTTTTTTTCACTATCTTCTCTCTCTTTGCTACCACTGCCACTTCTTCTTCTTTGTCCCCTCTCTGTCTTTTTGGAACACAGTAGACTCTAGTCTATCTAAAGAGGGGAGGACCAAACTTATCTTCTTCAACCTCTTAAGAACTTCATCTTCTCCTCTCCCTTTTCTCCCTTTAACCCCTCTGTCCCAAAACAAGATGTTGCAGAGAACTTCATTTTATATAAGAACCCATTCACTCTACCTCTAACTTTCTCCCCAACGTCACGCCTATACCAACATCGCTTACATCAATTCCCCCACCCCATCACCCTCCCCCTCTCCCCCCTAACCATACCATCACCCAGTTTCCCATTGCAAGCTGCAACCTTCATCTTCGAATTACAAACACCAAAGATACTACCTTTGAACTCACTGAATCTTCACTTTTGAACAAAACTCAAGGTCATCAGACCCATTTGCTATAACTACCACTTGCCATCATTACCTATACTGAACTTGCACCACTAGGAAATGCTATGCATCATCTCCACAAACTAGCTTACTGAACTAACACCAGGATGACAAGGCATAGCAGACAAGGGGTTTCAATGATTGAGCCAACTCAACTTGACACATTGTGTTGATAATGGTCTTGATGATAGGTAGAGATGGATTATGGCTCATTGGCATTTGTTTTGCAGAAGTAGCTCAGTGATGACATGTGTGATTGGCGTGGTGAAGCTTAGTTTGGTGGGTAGGATAACAATTTTGGCTCAATGTCACGTTTGAAGGTCAATGATGAATGTTGAGTATATAATGTGTACACTGAAATGATCCAAACACCAATAATAAGAAATTAACATCAAATAAAGTCAATGAAATCTAGCAGGAGTCACGCATGAGTTAAAACAACTAAAATTTTCAAAATTCCCAAATTAATCTCAAATAGAAAACCTAGATTTTTAAAATTCGAAAACAATTCAAATATCGAAATAAAGTGAATTAGAAATCAATAATAGTTCTTTAAATGGAAAATTTACAAGAAAAATCAAAACAATACAATTAGAGCCTTTCTTCTTGTTTTTTTTTTTTGAAAAAATTTTAATTTTATCCTTAATCGGGTTATAGGGTGAATTAGAACTTACAATTTAATTGAAACAAATAAAATAAATTTATTTGAGAAATTAAATCATGATTTGCACCAAACTTCTATAAGAAGTCCTAAACTAGTTAAATTGTCAGATTCTAACACATGTAAAAATGAATGGTATATATAATGTCATGTGGCACCATGAAATGAAAGAAGAAAACCCTAGTCCTCCCCATCTGCAAAAAATTTGGATGTTTGCCCTCACATCCCTTTCTTTCCCTCTTATCTTCTCCTTTCTTTCATTTCTTCTTCACAAAAACCTTCTTAAAACCCATGTAAGGTAAAATGCCTCAAAAATTCATTCTTTAAGCACTTTTAGGTTGTATTTAAGCTAGGATAATGTAAGATTGGGTTAAGATTAGTTTCTCCATCTTTTCTCAAGACAATGAAGAAGACTTGAACATCCAAGGAGCTTAAGAGTTCCAAAGTTCATAATAAGGTAAGAGCTTGAGATTTTAACATGTTTTAAAGTGTTCTATAGCTATGTAAGCATAAATACTAACTTAAGTGGGTTAATACATGTTTAAGGAGTCAAGATATAAGCTTTGAAGTGGTTTTGGAGTCTTAAAGCCTCCGCATAGCTACAAGTAGGCTGGAACTACATCTTAGCAAAGGTAAGACCTTGGAAACAACTCTTGATGTTCAAACTTGTAGTAATATGAGGATAAGATTTTGTTACAAATGAGAAAGTGAGAAAAAGAATATGTTTGATTAAAGTTTTGTCAAAAATTGTAGAGGAGCTATGGTAAAAATGGATGTTGCTGTCAAAACAGATGTTTAAGGCTCTCAACTTGGATTAATCAAGTTTTAACAAATGGAAGATGAAAATAGATGAGTTTTGGCATAAATAGGATCATCAAATACCTTTAAGATCACTGAAATTTGTCCTAAAACAAGTTTTTAACGAAAATATCATGTTTAAGTATGAAACCACATGAACCTTAAAAAGTGTGCCATGTACACGAGTCATATACCTATCTATGCTTCTTGATGAGCTCAAAAACACAAAGAGTCATGTTTCCCTGAAAAGCACATCATGTACACAACGTTGTACCTACCCGTGCTTCTCTCTATTCTTGAAAACAGTTTGAAACCTAAAAGAACATGGGAGATACATATAGTCGTGTTCCCCCGTTCTTCTCTCTGTTAAAAAATGCCTTGAGATCCAAAAGAACATGGGGAGATACATGTAGCAGTGTTTCCCCCCATGCTTTTCTCTGACCCCCAAACAAAGAGGAAACACACTTGAAACACAACTAGCCAGTCCAATCGTGTACTAGAGCACAGGGAGATACATCCCTCGGTGTACCAGCTGTATTATTTGCCAGCCCCTTTTTTCTTTCTTCAATCCTTATCTAAATCGAACCAAACTTGATCCAACCTTTTCTTTAGACTTAAATAACCCTCTAAACATGATCTTTAAGTAAAATGATTAAGTTCATGAGACCTAGATGTAACAAACAATACAAAGAATTAGAGATAATTAATCATGAATTGATTATAATTTCAATCATGAAAAGCTTTTGGACATTGATTTTGCAAAAGGATAAGAAGCTTGAACCGACCAACAGGTACGTAGTAATTGCATGTTGCTTGCTAGGATAGTTTTGTTAATCAAATTAAGAATTTAAACTCAGTTTAATTGAGTGTTGGTTGCTGCTTGGCCGCTTACTCTAGGAATGGCACCCTTGGACTAGGTTACGATTCTGATTGCAATGTCAAGATGATGAGGTAGTTTAGGAGCTTAGGCCCCTATAAATGCATGGTTGGACTAGGTGGGTAGTCGAAAGGGAAATTTTCAAGATCAAGCGGTTGATTAGGAGTAGGTATAAAGTTATAATAAGTTATACAGTATTATGGGACCTTGTATAAAGTATTACAATGGACCATGCTTGTTGGTGAAAGCCTGTGAGAAGATGAGAAGGATGAGACTATTTCCTTCTTTTCTTTCCAGTAATTTCTAGAGACTTATCAAACCCCTCTTTAGTGCTTGATCCGTTGAAGGAACCCTACTCCTTTTGTTTGATGGGAGTCTTAAGTACTCTTGTGCTTGTTTGTGTTTCTAGGATGCTAGGAATACTTGTTTGTCGACTTAAACTTAAACAAACTTAATTTATGTTCCTTGCATTAGCCTAAGCATGCATGACATGCATGTGTGTGTTTGATTACTATGTACTGGGCTTCACGCTCATTTTATTAACCTTTCAGGTCTTGCTAATGAACCAATGGGAATGACAACTATACGAGGTGAACTGATTAGATGTCATTGTATGAGATATGGACTTTATGAGCTTTTCATGAAAGCATTTGCTATAATCATATTATATTATAAACTTTGATGAATATATCCAATTGATTTTCAAGCATTTTCATTTAATTTAATGTGGGTCTTTAAGTCGCAAAAGTTTGTTAATCAAGTTGTACTCATTTAATGGTCCCTAAAGGCGATATTTGTAAGTCGATATTTTTCTCAAAATAGCTTAAATTTTATAGGTTTTGATAAACTCAAACCATGGGGAAATAGACAACACTCTACCAGACTTCTTTTCTACAAAAATTGAAAATGATTTCTCAAATTAAAACTTCATTAGAAACCTATTTAAATATCAAAATGCCTTGCATATATCGCTTGAAGGCGACGTGTGCAGTGAAACAACCATGCCCTTGAGCATCCTAAAGGCTGGGTCGTTTCGATTGGTACCAAAGCTACAAGTTTAAATTGGTTAGGGTGCAATACCAAGAACGATGAGCAATGAGAGTAGGTTGGGATGCTTTGGCTTGTTTATGTTGCTTGAAGTGCTAACCTAATTAAAAACCCTAAAATGGATATTAACTAATTAATTAACAACTCGGCTAAAAGTGTAATTGTTTATTTTCCCCACTTTGTTATGACTTGAAAATGGAACCTAAAATTGAACATGGTTTAACATCTGTTTTGGATCAGTGTGCATGCTATCTTTTATTCCTTCTAGATGGGCTGAGATCATTGAATTGAATTGAGATGCTGCTTTTGCTTGTTTGGATGATGTAAACGGTTAAGAGATGTATCAAATGTGGTGATTCCCTTTGAGGAAATTCCCTCACCCCTTCACTCCACGTGATTCTTAGTATCTTGATAACTTGGTGACTAATATGTCAAAGGAGATAAGAACGTAATGATTTTGAGATGGTTGACATATGAAATTCTACAAGTGAATGTGGCCAAATTACTAAGCTTATGAGAGGTTGCTAGAATTATTTTAGAACTTCAAACTTGGTTTTGTTAGTTATGTAAAGAATGTAGACAAGTTTTTAGTTGATGGATGGTTATTACAATTAAATAAATAGTTGTTTAAAGATTATGAGACAGAATAACCGGAATAGGATGAAAGTTGTTCTTAATTGGAACAATTACTTCCTTTCAATTGCGTTATGAGGAGATATTGACAAAATGTGATATTGAAACTAGTAAGAGATGTTGTTATAAATGATGCATAAATGCTGATATATAAGTGATGATATATAAAGGGTGATACAGGGTAGTTCATATATGTGGATTCTAACTAATGTAGGTTAGGACTCTAGAGGAACTGATAAATGGATTACTTCAATTATCAAGGTAATTGGAAGTAAAATCTAATGAACGAGCTTATGGCTAAATGATGTTTTAGATACATGAGGAGTGGTAAATTGTGTTTGCTTGTTTAGTGATTAGTTTAAATGTATTCATGAAAATCACATAATTGTTGTTGTCGGTAATGAGAAGTAATTTAAGATAATTAGAAGAGACTTTCTAAATATAAAATGGGTGGAATTTAGACATATGAGTGATTGTCTTATTTAGAGAATGTCAATGAAGATGCTGTTAATTTGTCCACGTGAAGTTAGGATGTAACCTAGGAAATCCTAATGAAAATTTTTTAGAGCATTAAATAACTAATTATTTGCTAGACAAATTTAGAAGTGTAGATAGGGATTATGGTTAGAGAAACTAAAACAAGACTTTGTCATACTAAGTTGGTTAATTAGTATCATGTAAAGATTGACCATAAGAGCAAGGTATTGCAATTGTTTATGGAGATAGGAGTTAATTACTCAAACTAAAAGGTACATAAGAAAGGAATTATATACCATCTTAGGTCACTTCCTTAACTTTGGTAGAGCAGTAAGGTAGACACATGAGGTTATATTATTAACTTTAGGATCCAGATCAAGTGGCTATTGAAGTGAAAATTTACCCTCTTGTGGAATTAATGAACTATCAAGCTAGTTAGATATCAAAGTGAAACTGACTTGGATGTAGATAAAATAAGAATTAAGTGTGACCACTTGTTAGGATTAAATCAATAATTATCTTAAGAATCAATTAATACAATCACATTAGTGTATAAACCCCGATCATTAATGAATAAGAACTTGAGGTGATAAATAAAGAGACATAAGATATGTTGAGTGATATTAAAGGGAGACTTGGAATGTGTAGCCTAAAGATCATAAGCAAATCTAATTAGAATCTTGACTTATTTCCATTACTCAGTCAAAAATTGAATGTTGGAGATGACAAGTAGAATCACGTAGTATATTTGGAAGCAAAAACCTTGTTTCATGGCGTTGAGAGATATATAATTTGTAGATTGATACCTTAGGTGAATATAGGGACAATGTTAATAGAAATCGATATTAGGTAAAACGCTTAGTTAAGATTTAAAGTTGTGAGGATGAGATGATATCGTATATATCTTGTGAAGTAAAATGTAGGGGATGGAGCCATAATGGATTGATTATGGCAGTGATGAGATTAAAGATGGTTAGGAACTAAGTCTGCTGGTTTGGTTTCATTTGTTAGATGTAATGTATTGTTATAGATGGTTCAGGTAATCCATCATACTTCACTTCTAATGGTTGACAAATAAAATAAACTACCCCTTAACCTTAGGTTAGGAGACATTTGTGAGATCTTGAATAAAAGATATAGGACATCCAATCTTTAGTGGTTAATGATGGTACACATAAGCCAACAAGATGTTCGATGTATTCACAAAAGTTTAATGCATCATGAAAACTAAAATATTAAAGTCGAACACTAAAGATGACTTCAAGCCTTACGAACTAACCAAACATCTTTAAAATGTAGATGATAACATAGCCATAACGAAATGATATACCATAACTAAATTAAAGTCACTGAGAAATTTGCTTATCAAAGGAACCTTATAACACCACCAATGATAGAATATTATGCAATGACAATGTATTCACATTATAAATAATTGAAAATTAGACTAGCAAGAAACTTATAATCAAACACAACTGACAATTAAAAGACAATTGGAAAGTTGCACTCCTTATGCTCAATAGTATGCATATGCAAATAGAATGCAATGGAAAATCTATGGTGACTCTCGTCTATGTTGAGTTGGGTTGTTATGCCACATTAGCTTAAAGTCATGACAAGTCTTGTGTTTTTTCAAGTTTGCATTTGTTGAGTTGAGTCATCAGGCATTTCGTCCATCATATCTAGTAATTCAATTCATTAATTATACTGGGAGAGTCTGAGTTAATGAAGAGTCAAGAATTGCTAAACATTCTTATGGATATACATACTAAGTCATATGAAGTTATAATCCTATGAAATTGAGGACAATAACTATAACATTTATATGTACAGAGATCATACAACCACAATGGACTATAAATAAGATACAAAGGGATAGAAGAACGGGAAATCCATCTTATACACGATAATATCAAACAATACCTAATGTTGGTAAATAAAAGGTAGGAAGAAGAAAATTCAAGACTCTATGCTTACACTCTAAGGTATAAATTCTTAAGAGAAAAACAATTATTAATATGAATGAACTTGCACGTGGAACTAAATCACCCTCAAATAGAGGAAGTCTTAGGCATCGAACATACAAAAATCAATCATTCAAACACCAAGTAAAATTTTAGAGCCGAAATTTTATTTTGGTGGTGGTCGTAGGGGGGGGGGGGGGGGGGGGGGGGGGGGGCGCGTGAGTATGAAATAATCTAGACACCAATCGTAAGAAATCAAAATCAAATAGAGTTAATGAAATCCAATTAGAGTCACACACAGGTTTAAACGATCTAAATTTTTTAAAATTCCTAAATTAGTCTCATACAGAAAACCTAGATTTTAAAAAATTTGAAAACAATTCAAATATCGAAATAAAGTGAATTAAAGCTTTTCATTTTTTTTGAAAAAAAATTCAATTTTATCCTTAACAGGATTCAAGGGTGAATTAGAACTTAAAATTTCATTAAAAAGATAAAATAAATTTATTGAGAAATTAAATCATGATTTGCACCAAACTTCTCTAAGAAGTCCTAAACTAGTTAGATTGTCAAATTCTAGCACATGTAACCCTAGCCCTCCCCATTTGCAAAAAAATTGGATGGTTGCCCTCACCTTCCTTTCTTTCCCTCTTATCTTCTCCTTTCTTTCATTTCTTCTTCACAAAAACCTCCTTAAAACCCATGTAAGGTAAAATGCCTCCAAAATCCATTCTTTAAGCACTTTTAGCTCATATTGAAGCTAGGATATGTAAGATTGTGTTAAGATTAGTTTTCTCCATCTTTCCTCAAGACAATGAAGAAGACTTGAACATCCAAGGAGCTCAAGATTTTCAGAATCCGTAATAAGGTAAAACTTGAGATTTCAATGTGTTTTAGAGTGTTTTATAGCTATGTAAGCATGAATACTAACTTAAGTGGGTTAATACATGTTTAAGGGTCAAGATATTAATCTTTGAAGTGGTTTTGGAGTCTTAAAGGCTCCTCATAGTTGCAAGTAGGTTGGAACTACATCTTAGCAAAGGTAGAACCTTGGAAACAACTCTTGATGTTCAAAACTTATGGTAATATGAAGATAAGATTTTGTTACAAATGAGAAAGTGAGAAAAAGAACATGTTTGGATCGAATTTTTGTCAAAATTTGTAGAGGAACTATGGTAAAAGTGGATGTTGCTATCAACTAGATGCTTAAGGTTCCTAACTTAGATTAATCAAGTTTTAACAAATGAAAGATGAAAAATAGATGAGTTTTGGCATAAAGAGGACCATCAAATACCTTTAAGATCACCAAAATTTGTCTAAAAAAAGTTTTTGACAATCAAGTTTGAGTACGAAACAATACAAACCTAAAAAAGTACGGCATGTACACGAGTCGTTTACCTGTCTATGCTTCTTGATGAGCTTAAAAACACAACGATTCATGTTTTCTTAAAAAGCACGACATGTACGCGACGTCATGTACCTGCCCATGCTTCTCTCTATTCTTGAAAACGCTTTGAAACCTAGAAGAACATGAGAAGATACATGCAGCCGAATTCTCCATGTGCTTCTTTTTGTTCAAAAATGCCTTGAAGCATGGAAGAACATGGGGAGATACATGCAGCCATCTTCTCTCTGACCCCCAAACAAAGAAGGAATACACTTGAAACACAATTGACCTATCCAATCACGTACTAGAATACTAGGAGATATATCCCCCTATATACCAGTAGTATTCTTTGCTAACCTCTTTTCCTTCTTCAATTCTTATGTAAATCAAACCAAAAATGATCCAATCTTTTCCTTGGACTTAAATAACCCTCTAAACATGATCTTTAAGTAAATTGGTTAAGTCAAAGAGACCTAGATGTGACAAACAATACAGAGGATTAAAGATAATTAATCACGAATTGATTACAATTTCAATCGTGAATTGTTTTCAAACATCAAGTTTGGAAATGGATAACAAGCTTGAACCGACCAATAGGTACGTAGTAATTGCGTGTTGCTTACTGTGATAATTTTATTAACTGGATTAAGAATTTGAACTCAACTTAATTAAGTGTTGGTTGCTGCTTGGCCACTTACTTTAGGAGTGTTACCCTAGACTAGGTTCTGAGTCTGATTGCAACTTTGGGATGATGTTGTAGTCTAGGTGCTTATGCTCCCATGAATGTGTGGTTAGGCTCAACAGGTAGTCAATAGGGAAATTTCCTAGATTAGACGGCTAATTAGGAGTAAATACAAACTTGTAACAAGTTATACGGCGTTATGAGACCAATATAAAACACAATGGACCATGCTCATTGGTGGTAGCCTATAAGGAGATAATCTGAATGAGACTATTTTCTTCTTTTCTTTCCAGTAAATTTTGGGGACTTATTGAACCCCTCTCTCTGGTGCTTGATCCACTAAGGGAACCTTACCCCTTTTGTTTAACGAGAGTCTTAAGTACTTTTGTGTGTGTTTGTATTTCTGAGACACTAAAAATACTTGTTTGTTGACTTAACATTAAACAAACTCAATTTGTTTTTATTGCATTAGCCTAGGTTTGCATGACATGCGTTTGTCTCATGCCCTAAAGGGTACCCTAGACGTGGCAGTTCGCCACATACGGTATTAAAACTTAAGAATGACTTCCTGAAGTCATGCGAAAGCTTTAACAACATATGTAAGGTGTCTATCACGATAATAGGAGACTCTGGTGGGTGTAGTTCGAGATAGTAAATATAGCATACAAAAAATCTAGATAAATATCTAACTTCTACATTAAGAATATGGTCATTACATCATCTTAAGGGCATTCTCCTGGTAAATCTCTAAAGAACAAAATATCAACTTAGTCTTTCACATAAATAAACAATACTAGAACCAAAAGGTATTATAGGAAATTTATTCTAAGATCTTCAAGGGATTTCCAAAAGCTTCCCAAAACATAATTCCACTCGAGTATATGAAGTCCTTGGGTAAAAGAGATACCGGTCCTACTTCAACAAAAGTCTATTGCGGTGTAAGCTCAACTAGCTTAAACCGCAATATTTCTGGATTAACGTACTTGTATCAATAAATTCAAACAAGTTATTAAACAATCATATGAAATGCATCAAGTAAGTGAACCAGCAATACATATGATCTACCGAAAATCATATGTTTGAATGCATTTACCCCTCCATTCGAGGTTAGGTGTTTTGGGCTCTTTAAAACCAATCTTTGAAATCCAACTTTGTAGTTTATTTTAGGCTCCTACTTGCCCATCCTGAAATAGTTCTTTTGGGTTCCTATTTGCCATCCTTAAATAGTTCTTTCGGGCTCCTATTCGCCCATCTTATAGACTTATGGGTTCCTGTAAACCCTACTACTATACTCTTGTCCCATCGAGCATAGTAGCTAATGAAATGCCATTGACTATGTGATATGCATGAATCAATTAATATAACTTGTAATATGTAATTAAGGTAATTTAAAAGCGATCTTATAATTTGCAGACACTTCCTTATAAAAATAAAACACAATTTAATTAGCAACAATTCATGTCCTAATATACTTAGAATACTTTCAAACAATATTATCATGCATATTCCGTTTTCGTTTTTTTCTTACTTCTAGTGCCTCTAGTTACAAGCATAAACAAGTACGTAAAAGTAGGAGATAAACTCACTCGACCATCCTTACTAAAATTCTTTACTTGTAATAGTCCTTCGAATACGGATCCTCTCAAGCTTCGTTATCTAAACGAAAGAAATACCTAAAATGAGTATTTCCTGGAAGTTCTACTCGAACTTTCTAATTTTATTCTAGTATTTGCATTAAAATTCAGATAGCAGGAAATTCCAACTTAAAATAGCCATAACTTGCTCGTTTTCTACCTACTCCAAAAAATTTATCCATTTTTAAGGTTATTTTTATCATAAAAAGCCATTTTGGTTGCAAAACACCATGGTACAAAGTAGCCACAAAATTCCGAACTTTTAAAAATACAATTTTTCCAACTTTCCTTCATCCAAAAACCCTGAAACAAAATACATAGATATTTGTATAGTTGAAAAATCCTTTGAACATGTATATATATATTCATATTGTATGCATGATTTTTGTAGTGTTGTCTCAACATTAATTTTTCACAAAACAGTTTGTCTTTAAGAGTTTTAAAAGATGAAAACTTTGAAAATTTTTCCTTTTTAAATTGCTAAAAAAAATTAAAAAAAAAAAATTCTTGGTTTATTATAAGTGAGTATTTTCCTATTATAATTTCATTTCCTAACTTTTCAAAGATAAATTAAATTGCAAAAATTGGTCCTTTAAGTTATCTACCAATTTGATTTCTAGTGATTGAAAAATAAGATTCTAAATTTTTTTTTCTTAAGTTGTTGACATTGTCTAATATTTAGAGTTGTGTTAAATATATGTTTTCCTCTCATTTTTATTCTTCTACTTCTTTAGAAAATAACTTTACCCTTTTAAAACTTCATTTTCTCGGCAAATTTTATTTCTCTAAGTTGGTTTCTAAAATAGTAAATTGATTTTACATTGATTTGAAAAACTTATTTTATCATTAATTTTTATCAAGTGGTGGCATAATCCTTTTGGATAACTTTATAGAAAAGCTTTCATAATAAAAAAAATCAACATTAGAACTTACCAAAAATTTCATTTTAACTTTGAAAAAGAATAACAATATTAAAATTAAGTCTTGTAGAAGCTTACTTAGTAAGTGATTTTCAAAGTCTATGATGAACCTATTTAAGTTTTGTAAAAAATATGGTTTGGTTAAAATTTGAAATTTAATGCTAAAAATTACATCTTTATAGAGTGTTTAGTTCCAATTTATAAAAGAAATAAATTTCTTTTATTGTTTGAAGAAATCTTCATTACTAATACTTTCAAATTTATTATTAGCTTATCTAAACTTTGAAATAATTTATTAATAACAATACTTAGATCTTTTGTTGAAAATCATTTGTTAAGCGATAAAAAAAATTAGTTTACTTTCTTTCTTAAAGAAAAAACTCATTTTTATTTTTATTAAGACAATAACATTCTAATCATACATGAATATGATTATGTAGCAATGAAAAAAATAAGAATAATACATAATAAGATAGAAAGAAATATAATAAGCAAATAAGTAAAATAATATGGTCAAGTATTGTGTTCCTTAGCTTCATCAAAGTATCTCGATCAAGTATTGAGAGCCTTAGCCTCATCAAGGCTTCCCAAGACTAAGAATAGACTGGTCTCAAAAGAAAAAGAAAAAGAAAGAAGAGAAAAAGCAATAATAAGAATAATAATAATAATAAGCATATTAGTGATTTAGTAAGCATTTAGGCTCTAAGAAATATAAATATAAATACATTTAATAATATATAAAGTTAGATTAGGAGCATAATAACAATAATGACAACATAATACATAATAATAAAAAAATAACATAATCGAAATTCTTGGCATATGCAAGAACAAAACGTGAACATATTGTTGCTTTTATAACTCACATGAGCTTTAAGAAACAACATCATGGTCATACTAAGTGACATGACATGGGAAAAATAATTAGGAAAGTTTTTTACCTAAAGGTTTATATTTGATGAAGAAAGAAAGTGATTGTTGTAAGAATATGCAGGTAGTAGTTTTGTGAAGAGAAAAGAGAGTTTGGAAGAGAAATTTGGAGAGAGGATTTGAAGAGAGAGTTTGGTAGAGTTTTGATAAGAAAAATGAGAAGTGTGAAAGAAGTGAGAGAGATATGGTATTTATAGAATTTTGCAGTAAAAATTAGATGTAATAAAATAAATTAAAAAAAAAATAAATATAGAGAAAAGAGAGAGAGGGGAATCAACGGTACATGCATGGGGAAGGGAGAGAGTTGATTTGTTTTGTAATTTTTGTAATGGAAAGTAATAATGTGTAAGGTGTGATGTAGATAAAGTTGTGTTGGAAATATAAAAGTGTACGAATAGGTGTATAGATTGTAAGAAAAAGTAGAGTTAGTGAAATAGTAATGTATAGTAGATTAGACAAATAAAATACCTGTAGTAATAAAAATATGCGTAAACGAGATATCTGATATTTTTAGTTACTGTAAAATTACATAACTGATATATTAAAATCCTTGTATAATTACGAGTCTTTTGGTGTTATCGGAATATTTTTGCTATTTTAGGAAATGAGACACGTTTTTCGAGAACTAAACTCGTTTTGGTTTGAAACGAATCGAATTTTGACAAATCTGATCTTTTTAAGCTATCTTATATTTCGAACTATAATCCATCATTAACTTATTTCCATTGTTCTCATGTTTCGAGTGCGGGATTGCTAGAGTTGAAACTGCTAGATTGTCTTGATCTTAATTGACTTTTGAAATTCCAATTTGACTAGAGTTAGGTTTATTCCAACTTTTCCCTAGAAATTGAGGGGTTTATAGTTTGTGTATTTGATTACTGTGTACTAGGCTTTACAACTCATTTTATTAACCTTTTAGGTCTTGTTAATGAACCGATGGGAAAAGACCTACGTAGAGTAAACTGACTAGATGTCGTTGTATGTGATATGGACCTTATCAGCTTTTCATGAAAAATTTGCTATAATTATTTTTTTATTATAAAATTTGATATTGTATCCAATTAATTGTCAAGCATTTTCATTTGATTTAATGTGGGTCGTTAAGTCCCAAAAGTTTGTTAATTAAGTTATACTCATTTGATGGACCCTAATGGGTAATATTTGCATATCGATATTTGTGGATCTTTTTCTCCAATAGCTTACATTTTACAAGTTTTGATAAACCTAAACCATGGGAAAATAGACAGCACTTTATCGAACTTCTTTTTATAAAAATTAATTTGAAACCCACTCAAACTTCAAAATGCCTTGGATATATAGCTTAGAAGCAATGTGTGTAGTGAAACAACCATGCCCTTAAGCACCCTAAAGGCTGGGTCATTTCATAGATAGTGGTTGGTGTCGAGTTGTAGCTATAGTTGTAAGTTGACTCGACTTATGGATTTTGTGCTATGATGCTTCAAAGGTAACCTAGATGAGACAGTTCCACCATACATGACACCAAAGCTTAAGATCGAATCTTATGTCACTAAAAGGCTTCGAATAACATGTAGAAGCATACCATGACTAGGTATCCAATGATGGTAATCAAGTTAAGCTCCTGTGACAAGAGCTAGAGTGAGGGAATTACAGGGTTTAATACAGAGAATCCAGACGAATTGGCCTTATGAAGATGAGTTTGATTTCTTTATGGCTTTGAAGTTCATTACATAGGAAGTAGCAAGTCACTTTGTATGAAATATGAAGATAATTGTGAGGAAAATGGGAAAATTGCACATCACGACTATATCAAGGAAGGTGACCATGGAGGACTGGAGATCACGCTAGTGACAAAGCCGATAATCTATTCCTGAAGATTTCGTAAAGATAATGCCCATGATGGAGCCGTATCAACCAATGTGATGGAGATCAGTAGAGATCACGGTCTTAGAGACACTGTGATATCCCCGTAATCCTATAGTTCACATCGCATCTCACACTCGTCTCTAACAAGAAGACAGTTTATCAGAGTTGATCACACTCTGTATGCCGACATAACAGAGGATGTTTTGATGCCAAATATTGGATTTATTTTAGATTTTTCTTTATTTTATTAGGTCTCTTTTGTTAGATTTGGTTTATTAATTACTATTTTCCCTTAATTAGGCTATGATATATAAAAGGCTTTATTTTCAAAATAGTTACTAGTCTTAAATTTGTTGAATGAAATTTTCTTTTCTTAGGAGTATTCTTTTGAAACCCTAACTCTTATCAATCTTTGATTGTGACGAGTTGCAAACACGAGTAGATAGTTGAGTCATGTCAATTATTTGCAAGTGTTAAAACCTACTTTACCATTCTTGGTGAGTCATATCTGATGATTGTAAAGAACCTATCTTTATCTTAGAAAACCCTACTTATGTTAAGTCTTGTGGGTTTCTTTATTGATGTCGTAGTGATTGTCCTCCTAGGCACATCATATTTTACTGGTATCAAAGCATAGGTTACAGTTAGTTATCTCTACCGTAGTGTGTGTTCGTGAGTGATTAAGGTTCATGGTTGTGATTGATATTAGGGTTTAATGCCAATTTTCGGATTCATGATTTGATTACTAGTCACGTATTAAGAGAATGTCGAATGAAGGTGTACATGGTAATTTTGGAGAGAAAGTTAATAGTGGAGTACAAGGAAATGAAAGTGTTATAGGTAACAATACAGGTAATATTGGTATTTAAGCTAATGGTAGAGAAGTATGAGTCATCATAGTTACAAAATTTGAATGATACATTAATACTCTTATTCAAACCATGCAACAATTACTTCAAAACTCTAATTTGTTGCAACACCCTGCAAAGGCACCACTCCCACTGCCACCTAACTATGATAGGCATGGAGACATTAGATGCGATAATCCTGAATAGGGATAGAAGAGAATTTAGGCCACCTAGGGGATTAGAGCATGTAAAATTGTAGATACCTTCTTTTAGCGGAAGTGGTATAGTGGATGACTATCTTAATTAGGAGGGCAAAGTGGAAGGGTTATTTGCGTGTTATGATTTGGAGGATCACATGCGAGTTCGATTGGCTGCTATTGAGTTTGCATGGTATGCCGCCTTATGGTGGAAGAATCTAGTGAATACAAGGAGATGGGATAATGAGAAAGAATTCATACTTGGCAAGAGATGAAACGAGTATTAAAGAAGAGATTTATGCCTACTTATTATAAGCATGAGATTTTCATGCGCCTTCAATTGCTTAGACAAAGAAGTAAAAGTGTAGAGGAGTATGCACATGAATTTGAGTCCTTAATGATTAGAAGTGGTGCTACTGAGCCACTTGAATAGACAATTGCAAGATTTGTGATGGGACTAAAATATGAGATTGCTCGTATAGTGGAGCTTCAAATATATGATACTCTTGAAGAAGTAATTCAGTTAGCTCTTAATGTGAAGCGACAGAGATCGAATTACCCTTATAAATCATCGAGTAACAGGTATGCATCTTGGAAGCCTTATTTTTCAAATAGTAAGAAGTATGAAAAGAGCAATTTTAATAAGTCTAGTGATAAAAGAGAGTCTAGTTTTATGTAAAAGGTTATAGAAACAATAATGATAAGGGAAAAGGTGTTACTAATTTGAATGAGAAATAGTTCTGGCAAAGCAGAAGGAACTAGTGATTGAACACGTGATATTAAATGTTTTAAATGTTTGGGATCGGGGCATATTGCTTCTCAATGTCCTAACTGAAAAGCCATGATGAATATTGGTGATGAAGTTTCTAGTGAGATTGAAGAAGATGATTTTGGAGGCCAGATAATATTGCTGCTACCCTAGATACCTACTATGGTGAACTAGATGTTAAATCTAGTGAAGAACAAGGGAAGATCAGTATATGAGCATTAATGTATTTAGACGTGCTCTCATGTTTCTCAATCTTCTCAAGAGGAGCAACGAGAATTTTATTTCATGTGGCTTATAGAGTAAAGGGGAATTTGTGTGCACTCACCATCGATGGAGGGATTGTACTAATGTTGTTGTCGTTGCTTGAGTTGAAAGTTGAAACTTGCTACTACTCCACATCCTAAACCTTATAAGTTACTTTGGCTCGATGAGCAAGATAACTTGCAAGTGAGTAAGCAAGTGAAAGTACCTTTCAACATAGGTGATAAGTATAGGGATGAGGTTGTATGTGATGTTTTGCTTATGTGTGCTTCTCATATCTTGTTGGGAAGATCGTGGTTGTTTGATTGTAAGGTTCTACATGATGGTTCAGGAACACTTATGCTTTTTAGAAGGATGGTATGAAATCATATTAAATCCTATATCCTCAGCTAAGGTTTGGAAAGCACAATTACAAATGCGCAAAGCAGTTAAGAAGAAATCTATGTTTATGATGCAAAGAGATGTCTATCTAGCCAAATAGGCTTAGGAGTTGATTTATATATTACATGTTAGAAAGTATTAGAAACTATGGGGAAAGCTTCTTTGCCTGTTACAGTACAATGATTATTGGAGGAGTTTGCTAATGTATTTCTAGAAGAGCTTCTTAAGGGGTTACCACCTATTAGAGGGATAGAGCATGCTATTAATCTCTAACCTAGAATTGTATTACCTAATCATCTAGCTTATCCGATGATTCCTAAGGAAGCAAAGGAGTTTAAAAAACAAGTAGGTGAGTTAATAGAGAGAATAGCAAGGAAAGCATCATCCATGTGCCATTCCACCTTTATTAGTGCCTAAAAAGATGGAACATGGAGAATGTGCATCGATAGTAGAGCTATTAAGAAGATTACTATTAAATATTGATATCCTATATCACATTTTTACAATATGCTTGAAGAATTGAATGGTGCGTAGATATTTTCTAAAGTGGATTTTAAGAGTGGTTATCATCATATTAGGATGAGAGCAAGTGATGAATGGAAGACAACTTTTAAGATGAGCGTCGTTTATATGAATGGTTGGTGATACCTTTTGGTTTAACCAATGCACCAAGTACTTTTACGTGACTTATGAATCATGTCTTGAGGAAATTCTTAGAAAAATTTGTGGTAGTATACTTTGATGATATCCTAGGGTATGGTAGAGATTTGGATAGTCATGTGAATCATTTACGAGTGGTGTTTGAAACCTTGAGATCTGAGAAATTATATGGCAACTTGAAGAAGTGTTATTTCTGTTAACCAGAGGTAATCTTCTTGGGATTTGTAGTTTTTGGAGGTAGGGATTTGGCAGATGATGGAAAGATTCAAGCCATTGTTGACTGGTTAGTACCTATATCTACTGCTAAAGTCCAATGAACTTGCATCATTATATCAATGGTTTGCCAAGAATTTTAGTAGTATCGTGAGTCCTCTTATTGAGCTTACGAAGGAGAGTATTACTTTGAATAGGGTGATAAAGCACAGAAAAGTTTTGATGAGATTATGGTTAAACTTATTAATGCTTCAGTGTTAGCACTGTCTGACTTTGGTAGGACTTTTGAGTTAGAATGTGATGCATCAGGAATTGGAAATTCTATTTTAATGCAAGAAATGTGACTTATTGCTTAATTTAATAAAAGTGGAGTGGGTCTACTCTAAATTACTTAGTATATGACAAAGAATTCTATTCTTTGGTTCAAGCTCTCACTATTTGGCAACATTATTTTTTTACCAAGAAAATTTGTAATCTATATTGACCATGAAGCATTGAAACACTTTAAGGGACAACAAAGGCTTTCTAAGAGACAAGCTAAGTGGTTGAATTTCTGGAGGGTTTTACATATGTAATTAAGTATGAGAAAGGGAGTACCAATGTAATTGCAGATGCATTATTTCGAAGGTATACTTGTTACATCGTTTCAAGCTAAGATGTTAGGGTTTGAATTGTTAAAAGAATAATAATTGATGATGCTTTCTTTTCCTATTGTGACACAATGTGTTGATGGGAGATTAGTTTATGGATATTGTATAATAGATGGATTCTTATATAAAAGAGGACAAATATGTATTCGTAGTGGGTCTGGGTCTGTTAGAGAATTATTAGTACATGAAGCACATGTTGGAAGCTTGTCTAGACATTTAGGAGAGAAGAAGACATTAGAGATTTTCAAAGAGCGTTTTTATTAGAAAGGGATGATGAAGAATGTCCATAAAATTATAGAGAGGTATGTTGCATGTAAGAAAGTAAAAGGAAAGAAGGAGTCATGGGAGAATATTTGCCATTCCATTGCCTACACAAACCATGGGTTGATGTTAGTATGGATTTTGTCTTGGGTTTGCCTAAGACTAAGAGAGGAAAAGATGCAATTATGGTAGTTATTGATCAGTTCAGCAAAATGTCTCATTTTCTGCCATGCCATAAGACAAATAACTTTATAATATCTTAACTTATCCTTACAGGAAATAGCAAGATTGCATGTGTGTGATACAGTGTTATCTCAAATAAGGATGTGAAGTTCTTAAGTTTCTTTTGGAACTTTATGGAGAACAATGGGTACCAAGTTGATGTATAGCACTGCATGTCATCCATAGATTAATGGATAGACAGAAGTTGTTAGTTATACTCTTGAGGGTTTGCTCAGAGCCATTGCTAGAAAGAATCTTTCTGATTAGGACTTGTGTCTTGCTATTATTGAATTTGCTTATAATAGGTCTACACATAGTTGAATGGAAAAACTCCTTTCAAAGTTGTATATGGTTTCAATCTTACCTTGCCTCTGATTTGATAGCCATGTCTGCAGCGAAGGAGGAAAGTCTCAGTGGAGTTGAATGAGCTAAGGAAATTTAAAGGTTACACAAGAGACGTCTGATTATCTTAAGAAGACTCAAGAAAATAGAGATAGTACGTAATAAACATCGAAAATCTAAATCTTTTAATATTGGAGATCTGGTTTGGATACATCTTAGTAAAGATAGTGTTTCCAAACAAGATAACATAAGTTATCATCCAAAGCCGATGGACCATTTAAAGTCATTGAGAAGATCAACAACAATGCTTATCGCATTGAACTTCCAGGAGACCATAGACTTTCACCTACATTTAATATTTTTTATTTATCTCCATATGTTACTAAAGATGAAGATTTTGTTGAAGAGCCATCAGATTCGAGGGTGAATCTTCAACAACCCTAGGAAGATGATGAGAATCAAGTTAGGGTCCTATGATGAGAGCTAGGTTAAGGGATTGTAAGGTTTTAACATAGAGGATTATGACGAATTGACCTTATGAAGATGAGTTGGATTCCTTTTATGCTTTGAAGTCATTACATAGGAAGTAGCAAGTCACTTTTTTTGAAATATGAAGATATTCATGAGGAAAATGGGGAAAATTGCACATCATGGCTGTAACAAGAAGGTGACCATGCAAGACTGGAGATCATGCCCATAACAAGGTTAGTGATATATAAGGATGTGTTCGCAAAGATAATACCCGTGATGAAGCCCACATGAAGCAATGTGATGGACATTATGAAATCATGGTCTTAGACACTTGTGATGCCCTTCGTGATCCTACAATCATGCCCATCTCACGCTTGTATCCAACAGGAAACAATTGATCAAAGTTGATTACGTCCTATTGCTGACCGTGATAAAGGACATTTTGACGCTGAATTGGATTTAATTTAGATTTTCTTTATTTTATTAGGTTCTTTTGTTAGATTTGGTTGATTAATTACTATTTTGCCTGTAATTAGGCTATGAGTATATAAAGGACTTTATTTGAAAACAATAACAAGTCTGAATTAGTTGAATGAAATTTTCTCTTCTTAAGAGTATTTTCTTGAAACCTTAACTCTTATCAATCTTTGATTGTGATGAGCAAACATGTGGATAGTTGTGAGTTATATCAATTATTTGCGAGTGTTAAAACCTTTACCATTCTTGGTGAGTCATATTCGAGGATTTTAAAGAACCTATCTTTATCTTACAAAACCCTAATAGTTATGTTAGGTCTTGGGGTTTCTTTATTGATATCCTAGTGATTGTCCTCTTAGGCCATCATTCTAATGAGGCCTAATAACATTTAATTGACAATCCTAA